>PVHX01023674.1:10751-25403 GCA_004024805.1 Geosciurus inauris
CTCACGCTTGTAATCCCAGCACTTAGGGAGGCTGAGACAGGAGGATCGCGAGTTCAAAGCCAGCCTCAGCAATGGCGAGGCACTAAGCAACTCAGTGAGACCCTGTCTCTACATAAAACACAAAATAGGGCTGGGGATGTGGCTCAGTGGTCGAGTGCCCCTGAGTTCAGTCCCTGGTGCCAAAAAAAAAAAAAAAACACAAAATAGGGCTGGGGATGTGGCTCAGTGGTCGAGTGCCCCTGAGTTCAATCCCCAGTACCAGAAAAAAAACAAAAAACAAAAAAACAGTTTTTGTACATAACTGATTCACATGGTTTAGGTGTTTCATCCGTAAGTTCCCCATTCCTATCTCCCCCTCACCACCTCTCTCCTCCCCATGAAGCTGGTGGGGAAACCTGGTTCTGTTTATCTTGGGAAGTTTCCCACAGCCTGGGTCGTGCCTGTTGTGTCCCCACATGATTTACCTGTTCCCCTGTCCTCCCTTCCCCATGAGTCTAGGGTCGGTCTCAAGGCTGGGGTGGGACTGGCTCTGATTGTGTGCACACGTGTGCAGGCGTGTAAGGGGGGCGCTTTCATCTGCCAGGATGCACATGGTCTCTGGAGGCCTCTCTTTTTGTAAAGTTAGCGGATGTTCGGGCTGGGATTGTGGCGCAGTGGTAGCGTGCTCGCCTAGCACGTGTGAGGCACTGGGTTCGATCCTCAGCACCACATAAAAACAAAGATATTCTGTCCACCTACAACTAAAAAAATAAATATTAAAAAAAAAAAAAGTTAGCGGATGTTGATATTTAGTGACTTGTTTTTTTTTTTTTTTTTTGGTACTGGGGATTGAACTCAGGGGCACTCGACCACTGAGCCACATCCCCAGCCCTATTTTTGTGTTTTATGTAGAGACAGGGTCTCACTGAGTTGTTTAGCACCTCACCATTGCTGAGGCTGGCTTTGAACTCGCGATTCTCCTGTCTCAGCCTCCCTAAGTGCTGGGATTACAAGCGTGAGCCACCGTGCCCGGCTAGTGACTTGTTTAGACCAGAAGTTCACCACCATAATGTTGACTGGTTGTTCACACTAAAAAATGTCACACTCTAGTCAGGCATAGTGACACACACCTGTAATCTCAGCAACTCAGGAGGCAGGGGATCTCAAATTCGAGGGCAGCCTCAGGAACTTAGGAAACCCTAAGCAACTTAGTGAGACCTTGTCTCAAATAAAATAAAATATAAAATAAAATATAATATAATAATAAAATAAAATAAAATATAGGGCTGGGGTTCAGTGGTTCAGTGCCCCTGGGCTCAGTCCCTAGTACCAAAAAAAAAAATCAGATTTTTATCAACAAATCCACTTAAATTCTTAGTTTGGAAGATTTTTAAACAGGTTAGAAACTTCCAAGTGATTCAAGTTTCCATCCCTAAGACTTTATACATGACCTCATCATACAACACTGACAATATTCCCAAAACCCTTTTTTCCCAGTGCCCTCTTCCTAGAAAAAAATTCTGTCAAAAGGTAGTTTTGTATCATTCTTTGGTAAAATAACCCCTTTGCTTTAAATTCAGATAGTGTATTGATGTGTTTGTTTACATGATTATGAGCATATTTATTCACATATTTATTATGAAATATCTGTTGGATAACATGCTACTAGTAGCTACTTGTCAACACAGGAAAGGCCAGTAAATTCACAGCATATGAGTTATTATAAAAGAAAAAATGCAAAGCTTGTGTTCAGTTGGACTTCTTGAAGACTCTTGTCTTTTCTTTTTTGGTACCAGGGATTGAACTCAGGGGCACTCGACCACTGAGCCACATCCCCAGCCCTATTTTGTGTTTTATGTAGAGACAGGGTCTCACTGAGTTGTTTAGCGCCTCGCTGTTGCTGAGGCTGGCTTTGAACTCGCGATCCTCCTGTCTCAGACTCCCTAAGTGCTGGCATCACAGGCGTGTGCCACTGTGCCTGGTGGCTCCTGTCTTAAGGTAACCAGTGCATCAACTTCACGGAGCGTGAATTGTCACAGCCTTCCTCTTCTTGTTAAGAAGAATTGAAAGAACTCAGGAGGCTGAGGCAGGAGGATCACAAGTGCAGGTCTGGCCTGGGCAACTTAGAGACACCCTGTCTTGGAAATAAAAATGAAAAAGCCTAGGGGTATACACAGTGATAGAGCACCCTGGGGTTCAATCCCCAGATCCCCCTCCAAAAAAGCAGTGAAGGAATGAGTGTGTCCACAGGGAATGTGTTCCAAGTCATCTGTGCAGGCCTGAAACCGTGGATAATACTGGGCTGCGTAGATACTATTTTTTCCCATACATATGTACCTATTTTCGTATACACATGTACCTAGGATAAAGTTTAATTATAAATTAGCCATAGTAAAAGACATGATAAACATAATAAAATACAACAATTATAACAATATGCAGTCATAATTAAAGCTTACATAGTGTGCCAGGCGCACACCTGTAATCCCAGCACTTTGGGAGGCTGAGACAGGAGGATCGCGAGTACAAAGCCAGCCTCAGCAACGGTGAGGCGCCAAGCAACTCAGTGAGACCCTGTCTCTACATAAAACACAAAATAAAGCTGGGGATGTGGCTCAGTGGTTGAGTGCTCCTGAGTTCAATCCTCAGTACCAAAAAAAAAAAAAAAAGGAAAAAGAAAAAAACTTACATATTGTTTATTTATGGAATTTCTTATTTAATATTTTCCAGTTGCATTTGACTGCAGTTAAGTGAAACTTTGGAAAACAAAACCATGGATAAGGAGGGACTACTGAAATTATTTCTAGAATTTTCTGTAAGTTGCATGTAGTTATTTTTTTTCTTTCATGGTTTATTTTTTTTTCCACTGAGTAAGACACTTCTTGCTGAGGCTATCTTGTCTCTGGTTCATTTTTGCTTCCAAGACTCAAAAAAAAAATTAAGAACCAGTGCTTTGGTCTTGCTGCCCCAAACACACACACGCCAAAGGCATCTGTAAGACCCATTCACGCCCCGCCCCGCACACTGTCCAGGCACCTGCTCTTCTGGCTGTGCTGCCTGCCAGCCTCCCAATAACATTTACCGATGAAGAGGTACATTTTATTTCCCTGCCAGCTTTTTAAATGTTCTGTTATAGTTTTTACTGTATTTTTTAATCATCTCAAGAAGAACAAATGATACCCACTGGCATGTAAGTTTCTGCTTTTGCTATTAAGAAACCTTAAAAACACTTTCCAAATATTTATCATTAAGTTTTAGAAAAATTTGGAAACTCCTGGGGTTGAGTAGAACTTAAAATACCACTGGAAGAGCCACAGAGGTTTGTCTGGACACTTGGCTTTTACATTTTCTAGCACTGGCAATGCTATAACTTGCTATCTCAAGGCCAGTCTGCCAGGGCCAGGTTCCTCATTTAAAGAGGTTGGCAGCAGTCCTCCTTTCAAGCAGGCTCTTGGATGAAGTCTGGTCCAGGCCCGGGAGAAGGAGCCGCTTGCACACCTCCTTGGGCCTGTGTCACTGACCCACTCGCATCCGCTCCCTTCCTTTCCCGGATGACTCATCGTTCCTGTACAGCTTTCCCCCGGTGTCACTGACAGATGATGACTTCCCTCCATAATCCATCTTTTCCCAATCCCAGGTAGCCACTGACCTGTCACTGTAGTTTCCATTTTCTAGAATTTTCTGTAGGTTGAACCACGCAATGCGTAGTGCATCCTGCTCACTTTGAGGTTCAGAAGAGCTGTCGAGTGCGCCAACCTGTCCTTAGCTCGAGGTCCCTCCCCTGGGCTCGAGACCAATGTGCAGCCCCTGCTTCCCGTCCTGCCTGATGCTGACCCTCGGGCCTCCCCTCAAAGGGACTTGCCTTCCACCTGACTCCCTGGGATAATCCAGGCTAATCGCCCCACTGTGATTAACTAATCCTTAATCAATCACACCCGTAAAAATCCCTTTGTCCCATCAAGGTGATACTCACAGGTTCTGGGGATTAGGACAGAGATGTCTGGGGGTGTGGCGTTCTTTCCAGTCACATCTGCTGCACGTATTTGTGTACAAGTGTGTTTTGTGGACAGGCTTTGGTTGCTCTAGGAGTAAAGTAAGTATACGTTCCACATTTTAACAAACTGTTGAACTAATTTCCTAAGTGCTCATGCCGTTTATATTGTCACCAGCAGCACAGGAGAGTTCTAGGTGCTCTGTATGCATGGAATGGTCAGTTTTAAAAATTTTAGCGCTTTTAGTGAGTGTGAAGTAATAACTCATTGTGGCTTTAATTTGCATTTTCCCTAGTGACTACTGATGTAGAACATCTCCCCACCACACACATTTTTTTTTGCTGTTCTGAGGATTGAATCCAGGGCCCTCTGCCAATGAGCTACATACCCAGTTTTTTGTTTTGTTTTGCTTTGTTTTGTTTTTGAGACAGTGTCTTGCTAAGTTGCTTAGGGCCTCACCAAGTTGCTGAGGCTGGTCTCAAACTTGCCATCCTCCTGCCTTAGCCTCCCCAGTAGCTGGGACTACAGTTGTGTACCACCATGACCAGCAATATTTTTTGATACAGGTTCTTTGTCGGATATGTTCTGCAAATATTCTCTCCCAATCTGTCATTTGGCAAGATTCAAGATCCATTCATGACTTTTAAAAACCAAGCAAAAACCATTCTCAGTAAACTAGAATAGAAGGGTACTTCCTCAACCTGTAAAGGGCACCTGTAAAAATTCTACAGCTAGCTGGGCACGGTGGTGCATGCCTGTAATCCCAGCATTTAGGGAGGCTGAGACAGGAGGATCGCGAGTTCAAAGCCAGCCTCAGCAAAGGCGAGGTGCTAAGCAACTCAGTGAGACCCTGTCTCTACGTAAAACACAAAATAGGGCTGGGGATGTGGCTCAGTGGTCGAGTGCCCCTGAGTTCAATCCCTAGTAACAACAACAACAAAAATTCTACAGCTAACACCACTGGACACTTTTCCCTAAGCTCAAAAATGGGCAAGGATATCTCCTTTTCTCAAATCAATAAGGTAAACAAACAAAATCTACAGGTTGGAACAGAAGAAATAAAACTCCCATGGCAGAGTTTAAAAAGATATTACTAAAACTAAGTGACGGGCTGGGGTTGTGGCTCAGTGATAGAGCGCTTGCCCCTCACCTGTGAGGCACTGGGTTCAATCCTCAGCACCACATAAAATAAATAAAGGTATTGTGTCCATCTACAACTAAAAAACATTTTTAAAAACTAAGTGACTTTCACAAGTTGTAAGATATAAGGTAAATGTACAAAAGTCTGTTGTATTTCTTTTTTTTTTTTAATTTGTAGATGGACACAATGTCTTCATTTTATTGCTCTGTATGTGGTGCTGAGGATCGAACCCAGGGCCTCACGCATGCGAGGCAAGCGCTCTACCGCTGAGCCCCAGCCCCAGCCCCTGTTGTATTTCTGTTTACCAGCTGTGTTATTGTTAGTTATCCATCGCTGCATAACAAATCATCCCCAAAATGAGCTTAAAACAATAATGAACTTGTCAGACGTGGGTCACATGTGTGTGATACTAGTGACTCAGGAGGCTGAGGCAGGAAAATGGCAAGTTTAAGGCCAGCCTCAACAAGTTAACAAGGCCTCAAGCAACTCAGCAAGACCCTGTATCAAAATAAAAAATAAAAAGGGCTGTAGATGTGCCTCAGTGGTTAGGCACCCCTGGGTTTAAATCCCGGTACCAAATAAATAAATAAAAACCATCAGGGGATGTAGCTCAGTTGTAAAGTACCCCTGGGTTCAATCTCCAGTGTCACAAAATAATAACAATAACAAAAATAAAACTTACATCCCATGCAGTTTCTGAGGGTCAGGAATTCAGACATAGCTGTGTTGGGCTCAAGAACTCTCAAGAGACTGTGATCAAGATGTTGGCTTGGAGCCGGGCGCGGTGGTGCAAGCCTGTAATCCAGCACTCAGGGAGGCTGAGACAGGAGAATCGCGAGTTCAAAGCCAGCCTCAGCAACAGCGAGGCGCTAAGCAACTCAGTGAGACCCTGTCTCTACATAAAACACAAAATAGGGCTGGGGATGTGGCTCAGTGGTCGAGTGCCCCTGAGTTCAATCTCCAGTACCAAAATAAATAAATAAATAAATAAATAAATAAATAAATAAATATTGTTATTTAAAACACAAAAATTTGGACTGGGGTTGTAGCTCAGTGGTTGAGTGCTTGCCTAGCACATATGAGGCCCTTTGTTCGATCCTCAGCACCATATAAAGATATATAAAAGGTATATATAAATATAAATAAAAAATAAAGGTATCATGTCCATCTACAACTAAAAAAAATATTTAAAAAAAACACGAAAACTTTGTGTCTGGGAGGGTATAACTCAGTAGTAGAGCATATACTTTGCTCAATCCTCAGCATCAAAAAAGAAAAAGAAAAAAGAAAACAAACACATGGAAACATCAGAACTTAAAAGGTTTTTTTGGTAATCTGAAAAACAAATTTAGATGGAAAAATCAGTTGTTACTCTTAAAATATTGTTTTGAAAAAGCCTATTGTATTAGCAGATTGTTTTGTCACTCAGGACCAGTTAAATGACCTAGTTGGATATTATTCATGCTATTAAAAACTCATATTTGGTAATATTCCACATTCATTACTGATAGCCTACTTGGATCCTATTTGAGAAGGCAAATATTGGTATTTTACCCTAAAATTATGTAAAAACAGGCTGTGGAGCCAGGCATGGTGGCCAATGTCCATAATCCCAGTAGCTGAGGCAGGAGAACCACAAGTTCAGGGCCTGCCTGGGCAACTTACTGAGACCCTGTGTCAAATGGGGTATAGCTCAGCAGTGGAGCACCCCTGGGTTCATTCCCCAGTGTGGGCGTAGGGGAAGGCCATGGTGTAATATGCCCTCAGTCCCAGAGTAAGCCCCTGTGCCATACTGGGGAGACAGTACTGCACCATGAGAAAGCAGAGGCTCTGTGGTCAGCTGCCTCAGTTCAACACTGGCTTGGTCAGGTACTAGCTGGGCAAGTTGCTTACTTCTCTAGTACTCAGTTTCTTTATTTCTAAAGTATCTGCTTCATAAGACTGTTTAAGGACTTATGGAACAAATATCTGTAAGGTAATTGCACAGTGCCTGATGCAAAGAGTGTTGGATGTTTAAGTTCTATTTGTTATTATTATGTATGTTTCAGTATATATATTTGTTGCTAGTTCTGAAGACCATACGAATTTTGGTTATGTGATGTGCAAAAGTTAGGTCATTTTTGTTTGGTCCTATGTTGATGAAATATGTGTGTGTGGGTGCAGGGGACTGAACACAAGGGCAATTAACCACTGAGCTACATTCCCAGCCCTTTTTGAGACCAGGTCTTGCTAAGTTGAGGGCCTCACCCAGTTGCTGAGGTTGGCTTTGAATTTGTGATCCTCCTGCCTCAGCTTGCCAAGCCACTTGGATTACAGGAGTGCATTACGGTACCTGGCTAATCCACGTAGTTTTATCTCTCTAGATAATTTTAATGATCTAGAATACTCTTAATGTATTTCTGATGGCATGTTACCCTTGTTCAAAAAACAGGGTGCACTGTTTACATGGATTTCTCACTAGATTGAAAGTGGAATCACAAGATCTACCATTTATTCTTTTGACTTTTTTGGGGGGGTACTGGAGATTGAACTCAGGGGCACTTGACTACTGAGCCACATCCCCAGCCCTATTTTGTGTTTTATGTAGAGACAGGGTTTCACTGAGTTGCTTAGTGCCTCGCTATTGCTGAGGCTGGCTTTGAACTCGCGATTCTCCTGTCTCAGCCTCCCTAAGTGCTGGGATTACAGGCTTGAGCCACCGCGCCCGGCTATGACTTTATCTTTGATAACGCAGAAATTTTGCCCTATTCTCAAGCTACTGCCATTTTTGCCACTGCCTCTTTATCACACTGGCAAATACAGCGTGACTCACTCTCTCAGAAAAGGAAATACATCTCTTCTAGGCCTAGGGATTTCACAGATAACCGTGTTCTTTCTTTCTTGTCAGGGATTGAACCCAGGGCCCTATCAGTGTGTGCTCTACCACTAACCTACATCCTTAGACCAGATAACAAATCTTAATCCATAAAAACGTTTTAACTTTTGTCGTTGAGGATTTCTTGAGTCTTCTATTTAACAACTTCAACAATTTCAGGACGATCTTTGTAAGACAAGCTTATTCCCACAGATGTTTTTTCTCCTACAAGGAGAGTTGTGTCTAGGGCAGAGTTTATTTGCTCACAGGTCCTAAAGCTTCAGACCTGATCTGCAGAGCTTTCGGCTGGGCACATTTCTCCGGGATCCTTCTCCCTTGACCAAACGTCTTCAACTGTCCCACTTAGTTCTGAAGACGGGTTTGCAGGCCAAATGGGCTCGCTGCCAGCAACTAGCTTTTTTTGTTTTGTTTCTTTCGGTTCCCTTGCTCATAAACCTCCTCGGCCCGACTGTAGCTGCGGCCCAACTGTCCACCGGTGCCTGCCCAAGTCTCCGAGCCGGGTTCCGCACTGGGCCGCAGGCGGGGACCTTGCTAGGCATCCTGTGCGCAGACCACCGCGTCCTGCTTCCCCTCACCGTCCCCCGCCACAGCCCCGATGGCGTCGCGGCCGGGGCTCCGCGGCCCACCACTCCGCTTTACCAGGCCCTCCTTCAACCGGCCGCCCCAGGGCGGAACGGCTGGCCTCGCGCCACCGGACCCACGGCGCCGGAACTCCAGCCCCTGGCCCCGACCGAGTCGACTCCGTCGCAGCCTGGTGACGTCAAACCTGACTCGCGGCACCTCGGCCAGTCGGAAAAAGCTATCGTGCGAGAGGCGAAAACTTCATCCAATCAAGTCCTTCCTACTACAGGCGACTTGCCCAATCACAAGGTGAAGCATCCAAAGACGCCCCCGGAAGGAACAAGGAAGGCGGGGAAAAGAGAAGGGGTGTGACCACAAGGCCCCGCCCTCCGCGCTGCGGCGTAGCGGTTCTGGGCATGCGTGAAGAGGCTGGGCGTTCAGGCGTGCACTGGGCACCCAATCGTGCGTTCTTGGCGTCAATCTTATAAAACCAGTCGTGCACACTGCACTGGTCCACTTACCTGAGCAGTGCGGCCGACACGTTCTACTGGCTTATCTGTATTCTAAGAAAAAAAAAAAAATCAGAGGGATATTAAATTTTTCTAAGACGGATTGCAGAGATTGAACCTCTGAGGACGCCAGGGTCAATCGGCAGGGTACATTTTAGTAAAGTGTAATATCACTCTGACTTCTTTTTCTTTCTTTCTTTTAGAATATAGATAAACACAAATAGAAGGATCCTGTTTTCCCGCTCTCATCCCAGTGGACCAGCTTGCGTCCTCCCCAGGGTCCCAGAGCCTCATTTGGGAGACTCCTTTTGCTGTCGTAGAGAGCCAGGCGCAGGCAATTGTGCGGGTAACCCCTGGAGAAGGGTTGCCTGGAGTCGCGTCCTGTCCCTGCAAGCCTAAGTGCTGGGTGAGCTCAAGCTAGCCCTGCAACAACCTCTGCACGCAACTTCCTCTTTAAAACAAGGGGGTTAGCAGCTTTCTCATCGGGTTTTTGTGAGAACCTGTGAGTTTGTATGCAAGCATTTAGAACGATGCCTGGCCATAATAAGCCCTTAAGAAAAGATGTGGCAGTCCCCATCTGGAGCAAGAGAGTGGGGCCGCAGGATCCTGGCCTGCCTTCCTGTTTCTTGGTTTGCACAGCTGAAAGTGATAGTGGTTCCAGAACCGTCTTCAGCACCACTTGGAAGAGAGCTGCTCAGCCAGGAAAACCCACCTGGGAGTGCTGTATGAGAGAGAAATAAAAACACACGCTTCCACCGAGATGCGCCACTGAGAGGCTGTGGTCTTGTCATGGCCATTAGCTAACCTGATGCATAACCATTTCTATTATTACTGTACTATTTTTTATCCCTCCACAATTGGACCCTTTGAGAGTGTGTTGTTTTGTGGTGGCGTTTCCAGTGTCTGCACACCACTCCTCCACCGGCTTGTGAGTCCTTTGATATCTATTTCTGTGCTCCACATCCGCAATGCCCATTGCCTCCCTCAGACAACTGCCTGAGAATGAACAGAGGGCTGCGTGTCCAGGAGTGGGATGCAAAGGTTGTTCTTTTTTTTTTTTTTTTTTTTTTTGTTTATTTTTTTTTTAGTTGTAGGTGACAGAATATCTTTATTTTATTTTTATGTGGTGCTGAGGATCGAACCCAGTGCCTTATGCGTGCTAGGCGAGCACGCTACCACTGCGCCATAATCCCAGCCCCCAAAGGTTGTTCTTTACTTCATTGGATTCCCACCGCTCTCACTGTTCTTTCCTTTCCATGGATTTGCTTATCCATTCCTTTACTCTTTGGTTTAACAAAGACTTGTGCAGCCCTCCCTCTGTGCCAGGCACTGTGTGAGACTTGAGGACATGGTAGTGAACCACCTCTGTGCAGAGGACCTCATTAGTCTAATGGGCAGGTAAGACAAGCAAGCTGTATTTGTTCTGTGAGCCCCTGGCTGTTGGCCCTGTGAGCACGGTGCCTGTCCTATAAGCCACAGTGTACCTGCTCCAAGTGTTGAGCAAAGGAAGAGGGAAAGAAGACTGTTACAATGGCAGTGTGCAGGGAAGGGCTCTTACAGGAACATGACTCCTGAGGGTTGAATAGGATTCACCCATGCAAAGGGGCTTGTGGGGAAATGGGAAGGATTTATTCCAGGCAGAGGGAACAGCAGGTCTGGAAGTGAGGGAAAGCTGAGAGTCTGGGAGGGGAAAAGGAGAGACATGAGGCTGTAGAGTAGGGGCCAGATCACATGCTGATTAATGAAGACCTGGCAAGGTTGGGAGCTGCTATTTCAGTGGTTAATTCCTCCTTTGAAAACATTGGGGGGGCTGGGGTTGTGGCTCAGTGGCAGAGCGCTTGCCTTGTATGCGTGAGGCACTGGGTTTGATCCTCAGCACCACATAAAAGGTAGGAGGATCACAAGTTCAAGGCCAGCCTCTGCAATTTAGTGAGGCCCTAAGAAACTCAGTGAGCCCCTGTCTCAAAAATTAAAACAAAACAAAACAGTTTATTTTTCACATAAAATAAACAAAATAAAGATAGTGTCCATCTATAACTAAAAAAAAACATTTAAAAAATTTTTAAAAAAAAGAAAACAATGAGATCAGGCTGAAAATACAGCTCAGTTGGTAGAGTGCCTAGCTCGCTTGCACAAGGCCCTGGGTTCAATCCTCAGCACCACAAAAAAGAAAAGAATGGGATCAACCACAAGGACAATTCAATTCAGCTCATCCTCTCAGGGCTGGGGCTGAGCACCTGGGAAAAGCCGCTGTTCACAGCCCTGGAAGAACTTCTGCAGGTGTGGCCTCTGACCTGTGGGGACGCAGCCCAGGAAAGCCCAGTTGTCTCATTATTCCTGCAGCACTTCAGATTGCACACCTGGGCCTACGGGCCTGTCAATCCCCCTTTGGTTATTGTCTGTGCCTGGTCTCTCCTGGGACTGCAACAACCTCCAGCCCAGCAGCAACCAGATTTTGCTGTCGCTGTCCAGCATCTTAGACCTGTCTTGTCATTTGCCAGTAACTTACCTGGCCCAGGTGAGTGGGCCAGAGAATGTTTAAATTCCATTTGGTGGCTGGGAAGTCTCATAGCTTAGTTATTTTAACTTCTTTACAAAATATCTACAAATTTTCATTTAATTATTTTCCTCTATCTTGATCTGACCCTAAAAAAGATATTTTTCTACCAAACACATTCAGTATTTGAAACACAGTGGTTAAGAGCATAAACCTTGAAGTCGGACAACACTGGGTAACTTCTGGATCAGCTTGTGTGACTGAACCAGGTCTCTTTGGCCAGTTGCACAGTGTGCCCATCACTGAGATGATTGGTTTTGCAAAAGAGGAAGGGTTTAGGGCTGGGATTGTAGCTCAGCGGTAGAGCGCTTGCCTTGCATGTGTGAGGCCCTGGGTTCGATCCTCAGCACCACATACAAAGCAATAAAATAAAGACATTGTGTCCATCAACAACTAAAAAAATTAAAAAAAAAAAAAAGAGGAAGGGTTTATTCACAAGAAATCCAAACACGAAGGTGGAAGAGCAAGTCTCAAATCTGCCTCCCAAGGACAGGGATCAAGAATATTTATGGGATAAAGAAGCAAGGTCCAGGGCTGGGGATGTGGTTCAGGGGCATAGTGCTTGCCTGGCACACATGAGGCTATGGATTCTATTCCCAGCACCAGAAAGAAATAAAAAATAAAAGTTACTGTTAGCTGGATGCGGTGGCACACCCCAGTAATCCCAGCAACTCAGGAGGCCAAGGTAGGAGGATCACAAGTTCAAGGACAGCCTCTGCAATTTAGTGAGGCCCTAAGAAACTCAGTGTCTCAAAAATTAAAACAAAACAGCTCAGTGGTAACATGCCCCTGGGTTCCATCCTCAGTACAAAAAAATAAAGACGCAGGGTACACTCTGGAGGCTGAAGTGGGAAGGTCATAAGTTTAAAGCTAGCCTTAGCAACTTAGCAGGATCCTGTCTCAAAATGGATAAAGGAAAGGGCTGGGGGTGTAGCTCAGTGGTAGAGCAGCCCTGGATTCAATCCCAGTATTGAGGGGAAAGAATAAAAAAAAGGAGGCAAAGGGTGGTTGGTCTCAGGTGTGGGGAAAGTGGAAAGTGAGGTCAGGAGTGGCTGTGCATGTGTGATCCATCCTCATAGCTTAGCACGATCAGAGGGCAGCATTTTCACCCCTTAATATCAAAGAAGTTACCCACTAAAGGATACCAGCAAAGCCCCAAACACAGAGCCAGCAGTTTCAAGTCCCTAAAAATTTAACCCAGGCGACCATCATCCTGACCACACATCCAAGGTGTTGCCTACAGCAAAGCTAATGGGAGACTAATAACACTGCCCAGATGTGCGACCTCCAGAATTAGTGATGATGATGATCATGGAAACAGGGCTTTGCTATGTTGCCCAGGCTGGACTCTAATGATCCTCCTGCCTCAGCCTCCTGAGTAGCTGGGACCCCAGGTGCACACCACCATGTCAGTGTCCAAAAATAGTGATTTTAAAATTCAACTAATAGCTGTAACTAAAAGCAAGTGCAGCAAGTTAAGTGTATCGTGTCTGTCCAGGCTTCTCTGGGTTTCAGTTTTCACCGGCTGCCTGGGCTAGTCACCTGGGCTTTCTGAGCCTAACATCACTCATTTGTGAAATGGGGATGTTCATTGTTCAAAGAGATGATGTGTGTAAGGTGCTCAGCACCTTGCTCAGTGTGCAGGAGCATGGTGTGTGGAAGTTGTTATCCCAGGGCTGGGGGTGTGACTCCATGACAGAGTGCCTGCCTAGCATGCTGGAGGCTCTGGTTCCATCCCTAGCACCACAAGCACAAAAAGAATTCACAGAATGTTTACTGAACACCTACTATGAGTCATGTGCTCAGTAAATACCTCTAGGCAAGCTGGCATTATCTGTTGTGTTCTTCAATTTAAATTTTAAATTAAATGATTTGTCACTCTGTTGCAAGAACCATCCTGAGTAAAACAGCTGGCAGGCACCCTCACAGAAGTCAAGGCAGTGGCATTGAACTGTGCTAGTGGCTGTTGGATTCTTTGTTACAAAGCTCTTGCAAGAAAAATGAAAGCCACTGTGACTTAGGAATGTCCTTGATGAGGCAGTAAAACTAATTGTGTTAAATCTCAACCTCAAGGGCACACCTTTTTAGTATTTTGTGTGACAAAATGGAACGTGGATAATAGGCACTTCTGCGTAAAGTAGTGCAGTCAGTCCTCTGTATCTTCAGCTTCTGCATCTAGTGCCACCAACTGGGACAGAATAGGGAAAAAATACAATCTGTATGAAATATATTCAGTCTTTTTTTCTCTTAAAGAGTATATAACAAAGCCGGGCGTGGTGGCGCAAGCCTGTAATCCCAGCACTTAGGGAGGCTGAGACAGGAGAATCGCGAGTTCAAAGCCAGCCTCAGCAACAGTGAGGCACTAAGCAACTCAGTGAGACCCTGTCTTTACATAAAAAAACACAAAATAGGGCTGGGGATGTGGCTCAGTGGTCGAGTGCCCCTGAGTTCAATCTCCAGTGCCAAAAAAAAGAGTATATAACAACAATTTACATTGTATCAGGTATTATAAGTAATCTAGACAGGATTTAAAGTATACGAAGCTGGACATGGTGGTGCACGCCTATAATCCCAGCAACTCGGGAGGCTGAGGCAGGAGGATCACAAGTTGAAGCCAGCCCCAGCAAGTTAGCGAGGCCTTAAGTAATTTAGTGAGAATCTGTTGCAAAATAGAAAATAAAAAGGTTGGAGATGTGATTCAGTGATAAAACACCTCTGGTTTAATGCCCTGTACCAGGAAACAAACAAACAAACAAAAACCCAGAGTAAGAAACGTTCACTATGGTTTCAGTTTCAACACTGCAACTAGGAAACTAAACTTGTCAAGATTTGGTGCCACACCCAAAAAATTCCACCAGAAAACTTCTAGAACTGATAAATGAATTCAGCAAAATTGCAGGATATAAAATCAATATACATAAATCAAATGCATTTCTATACATCAGCAATGAATCCTCTGAAAGAGAAATTAGAAAAACTACTCCATTCGCAATAGCCTCCAAAAAAATAAAATACTTGGGAATCAATTTAACAAGAGA
>PVHX01023675.1:0-25297 GCA_004024805.1 Geosciurus inauris
CATATAAAGGTGTTTAATATGAAGAATTTAATCTGCTTATAATTTTGTGCAAAGTTAGAAAAATTATGATTGTAACAATTTTTTCTATTTGCCTCAACAAATGTTTTCAGTGAACAGTGTGTACAGCTTCTGAAAATTTGTTTTTTTCTGTTATGTTTGATAACATGTATTAAAATGCAATTTTTGAGAAAAAAAATCAGTTGACATATAAAAAAAAAAAAAAAGAAAGAAAGAAATCCCTTGGTTAAAGGGAACAAATGTGCCCAGCAGTTAAATGAACATCATCTGTTGACCCAGAGCACAGGTCAGCAGAGGAACCTATCCTCTGCTCTTGTCCAGAGGTTTTGTGGTTGGTAAATAATCATTTAGATTCTGACTTTATCTCATTTCACAACGAGCTTCCATAAACATCCATATTCTCAGTAAGCTCTACTACACTTGACAAGACAGTGAGCTCTTTTAATAGATAAAAACAACTGGGAAGGAATTAGAAAAAGCAGCTTGACCAGAGCTAAACAAAACATTATAATGAGACAGAATTAAGGCAAACCCTAGGCCTTATGCTAATTCCATAGCATTCTTCTTTCAACATAGAGAAAATCAGAACAATTAAGGGGTAAAAGAATAATGTTTCAGTAGCATCTATTAATTCAAAAATATGACAAAATGCAGTGGCTCTGAACTCTGATACTATGTGACCTTGGGATTTCAAGTTTCCGATGAAGCAAAATATGTGAAGACCAAAGGATGGGTTCTACTGGGGGATGGTTTCCCGAATACCTTCATCCCACCTTTTGTAGCTCAGAACTTAAGGTCAATGCCCACTAATTGTAACAAGATTCTTTTTATATTTCATGAGCCAAACTACTTAAGTGGCATCTAAGGTGCACCATGTTGGCACTCCAGTTTATTGGATATTAATTCCTCAAAATAGAATCTGAGGCTCTTTGAAGTTTAAGGATAGGGAGTTAGAGAATGCTTACAAAAATTATGTTAAACACATTGAAACTGGTAATATAAACACAATGAAATGACCTTGATGCATGTATGTTGTGTCCATCCCATGAAGACCAAAAATATTTCTCATTTTTCTATGTAACAGGTTTTCCAGAATTAAGTCATCACACAGCATATGGTAATAGAAGCCTGTAGACCTATATACACAATTCTAAAAGCAGAAAGTTCTGAGAGTCTAAAGGACTAGGATAAATGATTTTCACTCATTCCATAGCAAAACTAGACCTATAATGAACATGAGATCATTTATAGTTTTAAATTATATTTTACTTTGAAAACGTACTCATATTTTGATGCAAAGATTTTGGCCTATTTGATTATTGGGTACTACCCTTTCTAAAATCTAAAGTCTTCAAATTCTAAAGTAGATCTTGTCCCAATTGTTTCAGAGGATGTGTATTAGACTGTGAACTATGTAGGGTTTAGGGGCAGTTTTATTGAGACATTATTGCCCCGTTCTTCACTACTGATCTTTATCCCAAGAAGGCAATTTCAAGCATCATACTAAATTACAATTATTCATTTCAATGGTGTTGTTTTTGTGGTATGAACTTGTGAATGTATTTTGGCTGTCAATATATTAAGAACTGTGTGCATTTGTAATCAATTCTGTGTATTCCTTTCTATATTACTTATGACTATATACTTGAAGTATTTTAGGTCAATACTGAAAGGTCACTACAATGTTTCCTTTGCTTGTTTAAAAAGAGGTTCATTAATCAAAGCTGAAAAACTTTGCTTAACATTGCACTTATTAACTAGAACAAGAATAGCAAGAGCATAATCTGGAGTGACTTTTAACGTGTTTAGTCTTTGTTATACTATCCAAGTATACTGGGAAAAAATGTAGTCATGACAAACTATGATTGTAATGTTCTGCTGTGCATGAAGGAAAATGATTTTTACTATTTGTAGATGCTCATGAAAGTATATCTGAAAGTTCCCCCTCCCAGAGAGCAGCCTCTTTACTACAGGAAATCTGCATCCTTCTTTGTAACAAACAAATATCCAACCTACCTTTGCTACTAACCATCTGGTCACCTAACTGAAGCCTCTGTAGCTTCTGCAAAATGAAATTTTCCCTAAATATATCACAACCAATTATAGCCAGTTTATAGCTATTAGTCAAGCAGACTTGTTTAAATAGTTAGGGTGTTTTAAAACTTTAAGAACACAACCAGGGATGCAATTGTGAAATTTAGCATCTACTGCAGAACTTGTCCCCATTGTTTATACTAAAAATAGATTTAAAATGTCTCACTCTCTCTAAGCAACTAAAATATAACATTTAAAATGTGACTCGAGTGTGGGAAGATTATGAGCAAGCAATTATATCCAACTCACTTTGGGTCATTGCTGGTTTTACTTCCTAGATACAGGTGTCATCTAATATCTAAGGCAACGATCATAGATCTCTCTCCTTGATCTAAGACACAAAGTGAAGTTGGAGAGGCTTCCTGGGCTGTGCAAGATTGTACAGCTAATGAGTGTCATAGTCAGGTCCCTTTGCTTCAAGTCCAAGTATTTGAACTGTTGTGTTATCACTTGAGATGCTGTGCTGTAGAACTAAGGAAGAAGTGACCTTTTCTGCCCCCAAAGCTTGCAAATCACTTGTCTCCCAGTGCCAAGACAGAAGGCAAGCCCAGGAACAAAACAGCGTGACTCAGCCGGGCCCCCTTCCGCAAGGTTGGCTTCAAAACTGAATCACTGAAAATTAGATTGCAGAGTAAAGGTGCTGTGCATTGTCCCAGGCCTTGTCCCACAAGTACAATGGCAGAAAGCCTGAACCAAGTTATGAAAGAGGGGAATTTCTCTAGGGGAAGATTCTGTTCGTGCTAACGTGGTTATTTTTTGTTTTATCCCTACTTTTTACTGCTGAAGAGTTAAATGCTTAAATATCATGCCATATAATAGAGTATGGGGTAATGACTCCTGCTTTTATTTATATCTTAATAAAGAACTCCAAAAGTCTCTCTTCAACCTCAAGAAAAAAATGGTGGGTTATGGATCATGTTGGAAGGTAAGAAATCTCAGCCCAGTAAACCCCAAAACCAAACCGCAAAGGCAGCTAAATACTTGTAAGGCCAAATTGAGTCTTACATTCTATCCCAGTCGGAATAATCGTGACCTTATAGAATCACCTTTCTCATAAATCTCACACTGCAAAGGGAAGAGTTGTGCAGCCATGCTTAGCCAGCTGAGTCTAATCACCCTTCAGTGTATCCAGCCCATTTTACTTTGCTCACTGGCTCGTGCATGGAGATCTCCTCAGCCCTTCCAGAAGCCACTGTGCTTATCATCTTCAAATGAGAAGGCTGAGGAGAATGAAAGATTCCAACTCAGCAGCTTCGTTTCTTTGAGCATAGGTATCTCATCACTGCTTTTCATTTCTCTGGCTAGGTAGGGCCCTTTGCAGCGAAAAGGTTTGAGACATCTCTGTAGATTGTTGCAGGTTTCTAAATTGTAAATCAAAAAATTCTAATCAATTAAGATATATGACAGTAAATTGTCATTTTGCTTCTTGCATTTGATATCATATTTCCTCCTAATGGTGAAAATATTACCAATAATACCTATATAATTTTCAAAATGTCTAGTGACCTAACAAGATTAGATTATGCAAAATAAAGTTTGCATTTGGGGAAAAATCTGTTTAAATACACTTAAAAAAAAGAGTTGGAGTAAAACAAAAAGTAATTTTCCATGGATGGAAAGGACAAGCAGGGGATATGACCTGCAATGCCCCTTCTTATAAGGTAAAGAATAAGCTCTCACCTCTAGAAGACTGTGCCCAAAATACCTTGGCAATGGCTATAATAAAACAGTGTTACTATTTTTGCTAAACATTTATAATAGTGGTTGTTTTATATTGTTCAGTCATTCATATATTTCATGTGATTCTGAAAATAGCTATCCATTGTTGTTTCCTTTATTAAAATTTCTTCCATCACTATGGATACAAAAGTACAGTTATTATCAAAGTGCAGCATGCCATACTTGTATTGGAATTCTTAGAACAGTTGTTAAATTTTTGGTTTGTGTGTCTATTGACCTGAATCTCTCACAAATAAAGATGGTAACCACTGTTACTTGAAATCAAAATGGTACTTCTGCTTGGAAACCAGCAACAACATATTCAGGGATGTTTCAAATTTCACTTTTCTGAAGCCCACCACCATTATTCATCACAACAACTGTTCTCTATTCTTCATTAATTGGGAGAATCATATCACTAGGCATCCTTTTTCTTCTTGAGCTTTAACTATAATTAAAAAATATTCATAAACAGTTCATGACTCTCACTGCGTAAAACTAATATAAAAATTCTAGCATTTATCAAAATTGTTTATCTTCCATTCTCTTTTCTATATAATATCACCCAAACCTCCTACCTCCCGAGACCATTTCCATGGAGAAAGCACAGTTTCTTCCATGTTTGTGCTTTATTTATACTCATTGTTGTTTAAGAAAATCACTACTATGCAATATGTCTTTCTGAAGGATAGGAATTAGGGCTTATTCATTCTTGTCAGTTTGTAGGAACTTTGTAAATGTTTTTTCAGTCTGAGAACCAGCTTATATTACCACTTCTAAGTGATGGACATGTACTGAGATCCATAAATAATGTAAACAAGTTGGAACTGCCAGAGGACCAGAGTTTAGAAAGACCATCCTGACTTTGAGCTATGATGTCTCTAGCACAAGCCAGGAAAGGTCATAGAGTTTCATTTTCTGGATATTTTCAAGAAAATAGCCTGAAGTGCATGTGACCTGATCTATAGTCATGTCTGCTTTGAATGATGATGAGAAACTGCTTCCTATCTGGTGGCAACAGCTCTTTCTGAAGATCGTGGTATTATTTTTTCAAACCACAGAAAACCAGTTTTAATTTTACATTACGGGTCATTTTAAAATAATTACCAGAGTATTTCAAAATATGAAAGCATTGTTTCCATATGAATCATGTTCCCCACAGTTGCCTACCTTTCTGAAGAAAAAGTGTTTCCTATCAGTGATTATTGTGTACACCATGTATCTGTCTTGGCTAAGGCTCTTCATTAAACTCACTGCTTCTGTGACCGTCATAAGACACACAGATGTTCAGGAAGGCTTGTGCCTGCGTCAGGTGTGCCCACCCTGTTCAATAACATTACTTCTCTTTCTCTCCCTTTGCTATTGCTGCAGGGGTAGTTGTTCTGCCATGTCCTTGAACTTGTTCCCCTGCTGTTTCACTGCACCAAGGATGAGAAACCCTACAGAATTTTATGCTGTAACTGATGTCATACACTGGGGAGATTAAAGAGACCCCATGCTGCTCACTGAAACTGGGGAAAACAAAACTTTCATGTTGACATAGCAGAGGATCAGGAAGGACATCGCCTCCTTGGAAATGTGATTGTTGTAGTTCTTTCCATAAACTCCCATTAGCCAAGAAGTGAAGCATCTCTCTGTATAGGAACTGAGGTTGATAAATCTGCATTGAGACTGATTGTTCTTTCTACTTCTCAGGAGAGGGTAAAGAGTGACTCAAGCCTGCCAGGAAGCCCAGGGAACAGTTTAATTTGATCTTTATTCTTGGGGAGAGATGAGCTTTATATTCAGAAGCAGTGAATTCTCCCTTTTGGACTCATTCTCTCTTCAGCACAAATAAGAAATAACAAATAGCTATCTGTTCAAATTATTTATAGGATTCTTAAGGATTTACACAACCCTCCTAAGCCTCATCAATGAGTCCAGAAAACAATTAACTTGACATATATTTTTCTTCATGCTAAACCTTGATTTCACTAATAACTAGAATTATTGCTCAGTTTAAATATGTTTCAAAAGACAAATAGATCTAACATAACCTTTATTACTTTACATAAGAATCTTATAAACATGAATGAAAACTGTTGTTGTTTTGTAGTATTGAAAACAATAACAACACTTTCATACAGCACTTTCAACATAGGAAATCCTTTGGTTTCATTTTGATAGCAAAGGGTGCTCATCAAGGGAGATAGGTCTCACTTTCATCCAAAAATTACTTTTCTGTTTTCCATTTGGAAATGTATATATTCCAACTTTCAGTTCTTATGCTATGAACGTGAACTTTCTAGCCGGCACTAAGCCAACCCAAGGCAAAATCCTAAATTGAGCCAAGTACTGTTGTTTCTTCTTTCACTGTCATCTCACTAAGCTTTGCTTCTGGCTTTCTGAAGTCCTAGGTGCCTTGCCCTACCCTCGTTGGCCCTGCTTAGGTACTGCACTGAACTTCAGGCACCAGCAAGCCCAAACCTAGAGAGCAAAAAGCCTTATTTGTATCACTGACTGGCTCATTATATATTGGATGCATCACTGACTTCTCCATGAAGTAGGAATAATAGTATCTTGTTTTTCAAGGGCCTGATTAGGACTGACACTTGTGGAAATACATTTAAAGCTTAAAATATAAAATAAAAATAAATATCTAAACACTTTGAAATAATTTCTCTTAAATGCCTCACTTGATAGATATTCATTTGGTAAACAAAAAAGAAAAAGAAAGAAAAAAAAGATACTGTCCAATAATGCTTTCCTCTATCCCCATTTTATACTGCCTCAGCTACAGTTGAAGACAATAGTGCTTTCCCAAAATTGTGCATGGGCATGTGCATGTGCACACACACATATACACACACACAGTCCTTAGACTTGTAGGGTCAATGTCGTCTCATAACATTCTGTTATGGCATTTATCACATTTTATTTGTAATGATTTGCTTGTTTCTTTCCCTACTTGAGCTTAACTTTTATGAGGACAATGACTGTCTCTTTTGCTCATTTTGTCTTGCCAGGACCTGGTGTTTTGAAGGCACTCATTGAATGAGTCAATCAGTAAATGAATGAACACATGCCCTGCATTTCAAAGCCCTTTCTCACTTCTTTGATTCATGAAAATCAGAGACAAATGATTTAACTTCAAATTATGGATAATGAATATTCCCAGGGCAAGTTTGCTTAACAACTGAATTTCTCAGTAAGATATTAACAATTAAAAAGAGATGCCTTCAGAGAATCATTTCTGACAGCCAGAGTTCAGAGGATGAAAGAGCCTAAGGGCAGAAGGGTAGGAACTGTGCCCTGGGCAAGACAGTAAAACCCATTCTCACTTCCACAGCTGGCTCCAAACTAGTCCACTCCTCTTGAAGGGCTTCTACCTTCTATTCTATTCTGTTCCCTATCTTGATTCCACTCTGTGCTGGAGAGGATCTGAATTAGCAACAAGTAAATCAGGGAAAGGGGTTGACTAGAACGTATTTAATGAATGCCATGCTTTGAGTCGCAATAGAAATGAGTTTTGGGCAAAATGTTGCCAATTACTCCAGACATAGGTGGCTATGAACTGCAGCATTAAGGATTATGTCAACAGCCTCTGGGACGCAAACCTAGTAGAAGGATCAGGGATTTTGGAATTAGGCAGTTCTTACCTGATGCAAGATCCTAAACTGGTAGCTTAATCCCATTGGCCTTGATTTCTTCAACTACAAAATGGAAATTAGTGATGCCTATGTGGAAAAACCTGGCACTGGCTAATATAAATATGTGAATTATTTTCATTCATTCAAGGTGGATTTGTGGGAAATTCTTGCAAACAATAGTCTTTTAAATAAAACTGTGCTAAAAATGAGTGAGTTCTTTATATATCCTGGAAATTAATGCTCTATCTGGGGTGCAGGTGGCAAATATTTTTTCTCATTTTGTAGGCTCTCCCTTCATGCTCTTGATTGTTTCTTTTGCTGAAGAAAAAGCTTTTCAGTTTGATACCATCCCATTTGTTGAATCTTGATTTTATTTCTTGCACTTTAGGAGTCTTGTTGAGGAAGTCAGTTCCTAAGCTAACATGGTAGAGAGTTGGGCCTTCTAGTAGGTGCAGGGTCTCTGGTCTAATGCCCAGGTCCTTGATCCACTTCAAGCTGAGTTTTGTGCAGGGTGAGGGATAGGGGTTAAATTTAATTCTGCTACATATGGATTTCCAGTTTTCCCAGCACCATTTATTGAAGAGGCTATCTTTTCTCCAACGTATGTTTATTGCACCTTTGTCTAGTATGAAATAGCTAAATACATGTGGGTTTGTCTCTGTGTCTTCTATTCTGTTCCATTGGCCTTCATGTCTGTTTTGGTGCCAATACCATGCTGTTTTTGTTACTATAACTCTGTAGTATAATTTAACATCTGGTATTGTGATGCTTCTTGCTTTACTTTTCTCGCTAAGGATTGCTTTGACTATTCTGGGCCTCCTATTTTTCCAAATGAATTTCATGACTGCTTTTTTTCTATTTCTATGAAGAATGTCATTAGAATTTTGATAGGAATTACACTAAATATGTATAGCACTTTTGCTAGTGTGGCCATTTTGACAATATTACTTCTGCCTTTTCAAGGACATGGGAGATCTTTCCATCTTCTAAGGTCTTCTTCAGTTTCTTTCTTTAATGTTCTATAGTTTTCATTGTAAAGGCCTTTCACCTCTCTGTCAGATTGATTCCCAAGAATATTTTTTGAGGCTATTGTGAATGGTATAGTTTTCCTGATTTCTCTTTCAGCTGATTTATCATTAGTATATAGGAATGGAAGTGATTAGGGGTGTTAATTTTATATCCTGCTACTTTGCTTGATCTGATTATGAGTTCTAGAAATTTTTTGATCTTCTAAATATAGGATCATGTCTTGGACAAATAGGGATAGTTTGAGCTCTTCTTCTATTTGTATCCCTTTACTTTCTTTCTTTTCCCTTGTTGTTCCGGCTAGAGTTTCAAGAACTATGTTGAATAGCTGGGATGAAAGAAGGCATCCCTGTCTTGTTCCAGTTTTTAGAGGGAATTTTTTCAAAATTTCTTTGTTTAGAATGATGTTGGTCTTGGGTTTGACATATTTAGCTTTTACAATGTTCAAGTAGGTTCTCACTATCCCTACTTTTTCTAGTGTTTTGAACATGAATGGATGCTGTATTTTGTCAAAAACTTAACACACACACATACACACATAAAATAACCCAATCAATAAATGGGCAAAGAAACTGAATAGGCATTTCACAGAAGAAGAAATAAAAATGGTCAACAAATATGTGAAAAAATGTCAGTATCTCTAACAGAAAAATGCAAAATAAAATTACAGAGATTTCACCTCATTCCAGTCAGAATGGCAATGATCAAGAATATAAGCAAAAGTAAATGTTGGTGAGGATATGGGGGAAAGGATAAATTTATACATTACTAGTAGGACTGCAAAATTGGTGCAACTCTAGAAAGCAGTATGGAGATTCCTCAAAAAACTAGAAATGGAACCACCATTTGACCCAGTTACACAACTCCTCACTATAAATCAAAAGTAATTAAAATCAGCATATACAGTGACACATCCATATACATATTTATAGCAGCTCAATTCACAATAGCTAAGTCATGGAACCAACCTAGGTGCCCTTCAACAGATGTATGGTAAAGAAAATGTGGCATATATACACAATGGAATATTACTCAGCCATAAAAATTAATGACATTATGACCTTTGCCAGTAATGTAAGGATCTGGAAACAATCATGCTAATTGAAATAAGCCAATTCCAAAAAACCAAGGGTGAAGAGTGCAATCTTTGAAACTTCTTTAGGAATATTCCTCAATGTTTGACTCCCCCTGCTCTCTTTCTCAGCTTAAGGGAGGAAAAGATGTTAATGATTTGGAAAGGCCTTAAGTTAAGAAGAGTGATGACAAAGTTCGGGAACAATTTATAATAAATTATCCTAATTGAAAAAGCTTCAGTTCTTCTATTTCTACCAGATACAACTAAAAACTTACCTTCCTTTGTCTTTTCACCTCTCATCTCTTCAACTTTTTCCATTGATACATTCAGTCATCCCTGTTAGCTGTAAAAATCTGTTTCATTCCTTATTTATTTATTTATGGTACCTTCTTGTAGACAAGCAAAACCAAAACCCAAAAATACCAAAAATATTTTGTAGCTCTAGTAGACTCATGAGGGAGGTAGGGAGGTACACTGTTGAGAAAAGATAGGCTTAAGTGAGAGTAAAGGTAAGACTAGGTAAAAGAAAGGACTTAATTTCCTTAACAATCCCAGGTTTTCTGCCTGTAAGGAAAAGCTCCTATTAAAGACTAGGTTATTTTCCAAGTATTCCCCAACTCCTCAAATCTTGGCATATTAAAATTGGAAAATTCTTCCTTCTCACTGTCCTTTAAGTCTTTATTTTTACAAATGAGAAAATTAAAAGTAGATTGGCCATAACTTTTCTATGTTGATATATGAATACACAACAATGTAACTCCACATCTAGTACAACCACAAAAATGGGAAGTTATACTCCATGTATGTATGATATGTCAAAATACATTCTACTGTCATATATAACCAAAAAGAAGAACAAAAAAGGCATTATAAAAAAAGAAAATGAAAAGTAAAAATGTCATATGACAGTAAAAATTGCAAAGAAGTTTAGAGAACAGCAATTATTCTTGTCTTTCACGTCCAGAAGTCCTAATCCTTAGTCTTAAATAGTGTTACAGAAAAAAAATTAGCACACCAAATGTTAGTAAAGTCAGGGAAAATCCATGTGAAATCTCACATCAATCTTTTAAAAAATACTAACTACTTCGTGTACACCTGTGATCTCTCTTAATGTGAAGAATGGATGCTGCCTTAAGACAAATATACTTTTGCCAATTTAGGCCTTTTTCAAATCTGATGGGTTTAATTTTAAAACAAACCTAAACTATGTGGTTTTAGAAGGAGTTTATGCATGGCAAAACCCCATTTCCTCCAAGTGAGTCAGCTTTCTGAAAGATCATTCATAATTTTTGAAGCACTGCAAAAATAATTGGTTTAAATTAATTTTACAGTTCTATGACTGAGAAATTCAATTGTAAAAGGTCTTTGTAATCTTGTTTCAAACTTTTTAAAACTAAAACCACTGATTTGGTTTAAGGATTTTTTAAAATTTCATAAGTATGATTATTTCTTATAAACATAATTCCCTTGGTTATAAGATAAACTATAGAACTTCTGGTTAATTCACAAAAAAAATGCTATTGGTTTAAAAAACAAAGCATATAAAGTACGTGAAAATAGCTATTGACATTGGAAATGCAGTTCCATGTGGAAGAATTGGGCTGATCATGCTGGTCAGAACTTGGAATTGTATTTATTCCCTGAGAAAGTCTGTGGCTAAGGTGTCAGATGCAGTTGCTACCTAGGGTAGTAACATAAAATAGCAGACTCAACACACAAGAAATATGGCCATAACAAAGAATTGATCATCCAGGACAGGATTTGGAATCAAAGATCCTACAGAGAGGTTAAGAGGATGACTCAACAGCTAGCAAAGCACTGCCAGGAATTCAAGGCAGGCAGCTGGGCAGACAACCTCAGGTCAGTCTGTGTACAAGGAGCAGAACTCCAGAAATTAAAGGCAGACTAAAGTAACCTTTGGGAACTATCCTAGAAGACCAAACACCAAAGCAAGTTTCAAAGGCCAGGATTCAGACAAATAGACCATAGAGTAAATGTGAGGAGGGACCCAGGGTTGAGCAATGAGGCAGAAGGCCAGTTAACTAGTGGCCTTCTAGTTCAGGCCTAAATTAGTGGCAGGTGTGATTTGATCCTGTATCCCTGAACAGAAAATTTTACATGTTCTAAACTTTTCTATGAGAGTCAGATTTCCAGCTAAGCCTTTCTGCCAAGTAACTTAGCTGGAAAGGAGGGCATTGTGCTTATAGGTAATATTTGGTAGGAAACTACAATTTTTCCAGTTACCACAAAATCCATAGAGTAAATGCCTTAACTGCCCCACACTTCCACTAGCAGCCCATATTTACATGCCAAAGACAGTATATAATATTTACCATTCTCAACATACATTTTATCAAGAGAAGAAAATATTCCTGGTTTAGTTTATAAACCCAGCCTACTAATACCATGTCCAGGAAAAATATATGAGACTGCCTTTTCGTCTGAACCTGCTGGTGCTTACCAGCCACCCAGCTTTGCTTTTGACTTGTACAGCAGTGGGGTGAGCTCACAGGATTCATTCAGCTCCACGCTTCTGTATTTTTATTCCAAAACTCCAAGGGATAAACAATACTAAAGTATTCAAGGATGTTCCTTCTAGATAGTTCATATGACATTAATAACACTAAATGAATATATGAAAAACAAAAACAAAGTACTTTGCTCTCGGTGGCTACAGAAAGTCATTGTAACCTATTAAGTAAACAGCTCGCATATCAACTGCATTTATACAACTGCATTAAGAGACAAACACAATGGCACTATTGAGCAAAATCTCTAATAGGTATATAATTGAACTTTCATTCCTCTATTTTTTTACACAGAAGAAGAAATTAAGACATTAAAAAATAACGACACTAAAGATAAAATAAGACCATTAAAGCCCTGAAATAATGAGGTGAGACAGGCTCCTCAAATGTCAACTTGAAGAAGGGCTACTGAAATGTCAAAATATACAGCCCAAGGACTCTCAGTCACACTTGCATTTTAGTGAACATTCATGTTTAGTAATTTTCAGTATAAGTAGTTTGTAGTATCCATTGAAAACATAAATATTCATGCTTTAGACATCCAAAGTACTCCGAAGTTATGTAGTTTTATACAATGGAATTCAGTGAATAATGTGATTTAATATAATTAAATACCAATATCCAATACAAATTCCAAAGTCTTCAAAAAATTTACCCACTTAAGAATAAGAGTCTTTGTGACCATTGGAATAAGTGAAAAACTGCAATTTATAAATGTGTTTTTTCTGTTCTTTTTACAACACATTCATGATTTGTATAGCAGTCTGTCCTCATAAACATTTTTATACCAGTGAATATATGAAGCAATATATTTTCACGTGTACTATACTATGATCCAAATTTCTCCCTGCATTTTCCTTAAAAAGTTGAAAATTGGAAGCCCACTGCTTATTGAATACTTGTGTCCACCACATGATTTGAAAGACAAATATTCACAATATGTATATTAAATAATTAATATTTTATAAGAAATGTGTTGTACATGTAATTAATAAATTAAAATTTTATAGATTTCCAAGCAGTGGAACTTGCTATTTTCTACAGTATTTTTAATTAAATTTCTATGCCTGGCTCTTATGTATATTTTAGCTATGTTATTAGTAGTGCTTTATTACACTAAACTTTTCATTTGTTGTATTTATTTCTCCAGGAAATGTTTAATAATTCCTCTTTTGCAGCCATTAAGGGACCAGATACTGTCACAATGAGAAGGAATGAGCAATCATTCTTATCCTTGAGGGTCTCACACCCAATCATGACTCCAAATGGAATTTCATTATTACTTCATCTCTTATCATAATTTCATCTCAATTTTTCAACAGATGATGCCATTTAAAATATTCCAAGTTATTTTCATAACTTTTTTTCATCCCATTTCCAAACGTTTCTTGAAGGATATAGTTTCAGGGTATATTCAGGTCAAGTCTGGATATTATTAGGCCCTATATGTGTTTTCAAGACAAGTTTTTTTTCAGAATCTAAAGTCGTGACTTCTTTAAAAGTTCATTAAAACACAGGAGGCTGAGGCAGGAGGATTGAAAGTTAGAGGTCAGCCTGGAAAACTTAGTGAGACCCCATCTCAGAATAAATAATGAAAAAGGGGGATGAAGATATAGCTCAGAGGCAGAGCACCACTATGTTCATTCCTTCATTCCCAATCCTGGGCACCACACACAAAAAGAATTCATTATGTCATGCATTTATGTCATATCTGCAATATATGAGAAAAATAATAAGGATAACTATATGAATCCAAAATACTTTTTAAAAGATAAATATTTTATGCTCTTTGAATTCATTTTACATTTGACTTCTATTTGCAATCATTTTCATTAAAATCCTTAAAAATTTTGCATTTTTCTGGCTAGAACTCAGGCTAGACTCCTTCCTTTATATATTTTTAAATGTATCTTTCAAAGTTCTTTCTATCTCTATATAATTGCTCTAATTTCATCCTTTGAGCCATAGATACCTAAAACATTGACTCTTTGGCCTTGCAATCCAACAATAAATTTTGAACAAAGACAAAATATTCATTAAAATGCCACTGAAGTTTCCTCGGCTGTATTATTATTATTTAATCAACTAGACATGGCAATTTTACAAAGGACTTAATTTAATCATTAAGATATTAAGTGAATTACCATTTCATACATATATTTGTATTATCCAAACCATTCCTTTTTTAATTTTAAATTTATTTATTGAGCACCTGCTGTATGCTAGGTACTACTCTGGGCAGTGAATGGAACTTTAAAAAATCAGTTATAAAGATTGCATTCTAGGGAACAGAGGTCAACAATTCAAATAAGCAAGACTTTAACTAGTTGAGTATCTTTTATATAAAATGCTTGGGACTACTAGCGTCTTGGATTTCAGATTTTTTGGATGTTGGAAAATGTGCACATACATAATCTTGGAGGTTTTCATATACGTACCTTGCAAACAGGATCCAAGTCTAAAGACATGCATTTATGTTTCACGTACACCTTAATTGCATATCCTAAATGTATTTTATGCAGTATTTTTAGTGCACCTGCATTTTGACTGTGACCTGAGGAATGAGGTCATTTATAGAAAATTTCCATAATTGCTGTCCTGTTGATCCTCCAAAAGGCTTGTATTTGCAAACATTTTTGGATTTTTGGATTAGGGATGCTCAAACTCAAAACATGTGTATGGTTTATAGCATTTCCTACTATAATCCTCTGGATGTGCTGCATGAGCCATATTGGCTTTTTTGTTCTTATGCTGTGGTAAGTGAAACTGAAAATGACTTGCCCTCTGGAGCTCACTTCCTAGTGAAGTACAGACATTCAAGTTTTACAATAGTGGAATATGCATGAGTCTCATTTTTTTCAACTCCTGTCACCAACTTTGTGTGGATGCCTACCTTGCCTGTCTTCACCTAAAGGCATTTGGATCATTATTCAGAAAGGAAGGCGGTGAAACAGAGGGTAGGAAGGAGACATCTCTTTGTCTCTAATCCTTTGTAAATTTTAGTTTTCATTATAAAATCACTTTGCAGCATGTAAAGACTTATTCTGGAGTGTTATTCCTAGTTAAAGTGATGATTTTATACTTATCCTCTTCTTCCTCCTAAGGAACAACCCTATTCACATTTATTCCAACAATAACCTTGGAGGAAACTCACTATATATTTGTTATCTTCCTAATTTTTCACTTGTCTTGTTTTCTTATGTTTAGCTCAGGCCATATATAGATATAAGAGTTCTGGCTATTCTGCAGTAAAAAAACTATACAATTAATGACATCAATAGTCTATCCCTGGAAAGCCTAATCCTTCAATCTCCATCGAGCTGATAAGTCCTACTCATCTTTTCAGATGAGGCTACACTGACATGCATCCAGTTGGAATTGTTCCACCTTTCTTTTGAGTACCCCTGTGTTCAGTATATCATTCTTTCATATCTGATGAAAAAAAAATTACACTTAGGAGTTTATAGATCTTGATCTCTCCCTGACCATCACCTTTGCTAATCAAAATGCAAAGTCTTTCTAGCTTTAAGCAAAAAGTATATGATTTTTTCTAGTTACTTAAAAAGTATGGTAATTGTTAGGCACTAGTATGTCTTGATAAAATAAATAATTCTACTTTTTTATTTTTATTGTTTACCTGAGGTAGTAAATTGACGACCTCTTTTTTTCTGCCTCTTTTACTTATTAATCACAGTTTCAAGAGAAATCATTTGATTTGGGCAGGAGGTTTGTGATCACAGGTTAGGCCTTATGGAACTGAGTCTGTGAGCTGAGCTTTCTACCTTATTATAAATAAAACAAGCTGAAAATGGTCACAAAGCAGTTATTGATTACTCACAAGTCCCAAAATATTAAGCTATCCATAAATAAAATTGGACTGGGACAAAGTGACCATGATTTATATAAAAATAGATTTTAGAGAAGACATTAAATTCAGGTAATTGTTCTGTCTATGAGACTTGTAAAGTCTGTGAAATATGATGGAAAGAGAAAACACAGAATAACCAACAACAAAAGGCAGAGGCCTCTTAGGTTGATATTTTTCTGAGACTTTCATTCCTTCACTATGAGCATTAATGTATCAGGAAATGGCTCCCAGATAGATGAAAGTGACTTATAAACATATTAAAACATTAAGTAATAAGCCAGTATCTAAATATTTAGTATAGTAAGCACTTACAGGCATTATTTGATTTATCCCCACCAAAATTCTTCATCATTATTGTGCTTTATAGATGCAGAAACAGAGGCACAGAAGACTCAGCAATTTATCCAAGGTCATACACCCCAAAATAAAAAGTTATTATTTGAATACAAGTGGACTGACACCAAGATGTTAGTAAATTCCCAGCCACTATCTTTCCCCCAAATTTAAAATATGTCACAATTCATCAGATGGTAAAATTTTATTAGTACAGTTTTACATCCTTGGTAATGATCTTCAGAGACAGGGACTGACTTCAAACATACAATGTCCTAGTATGTGTTTAGAATCATGGGAACAATCATCTCCTCTATAACATTAGTATAACTAAGACAACCATTAATCAAGTGACTATGTAATAGGACATGTTGAGTTCTTTTTTAGAGTAATGCAATGCTGATTTTTTTTTCCTTTGCACTTTGTTTTACTATTCAGTAGCAATTGTCATCCTTTGGTATTTCTCGTCAAGATATTTCTGTATGCTACTATTTCCCCAAGATTTATTTGTAAAATTTATATTCCAGTAGGGTTATATACTAAATAATTAACATTAATTTGAATGCCTTATGGTGTCTAGCTTATGTAAGTGGACATGTTTCCTAGGGCCAGTTTTTTTATAATAATAAATATATTTGCACATGTTAAACAAGTGAGGATCAGGAAAGTAATGTGTCTTATTTTACTATAGTCTTAATAATGTATAGAAAATACCGAGTGAGGAAAAGACATACCATGGCAACTGAAGAAGGTTGAAATCATAACTCATTTCTAAAGGCAATATTCAGATATGGGTGGCAGGCATTTTTTCAGCCCAACAGATGGACATAGTGAAGCCCCTACTTGTTAGTATGAAATATTAATAGTATAATTCCAACTTGAAAACATAAAAACAAATTACTTTGGAGGTTAAGGGGATATACCATTACTAATCCATCTCTGAGCTAAAATAGCCTTCAAAAATAATAACAGTTCCCAATAACACATCTAAGCTACCACTAAACATTTCACCCAATGGAGGTTTTGGAAAAATGGTAGAAATCAACTGTGATTTTCCAAGATCATTAAGTGTGCAATAAGCAGTTAGATGCAGAAACAGATTAATTGATCTGAAGATACTAAAAGTGAACCAAAAAGAAATAAAGCCTCAAATGAACTTCAGAAATAGAAGCATGTAGTAATTTTACAGATGCAAAGTATTATGTTGTACTTCCTTAATCCTAAACCAATAATCCTTATCCTTAATGTTAGAAAGAATTAGTGGTCAAGGTCATGCATAAATATGTAATAAGGGAAAATAACCTATATAAATGTCTCTTTAGATTTACCACAAAGGATCTTTCCAAGGGTTTCCAAGAAAGAAAGCAGAACAGATTAATTGTATAAGCAATTTCAGGAATTAGTGAATTCTCATTCACCTTTCTGGACCTCAATTTCCTCAGAGGTACATGGCCTGTTTCAGGTTGGCAGAGCTAAGAAAATTCATTGAGAAAACTTCTGCAACTGTGATGTTCCCTTTCAAGAACTATGCTAATACTTTTGACTGGGACTCAGTACCTGTGAAATCTCTGTCTGATTTCCTAACCTTAGTCAAGTCATTTAAACTCTGAGTCATATCATACAAGTCTCATATAATTTCCAAATCAGGTAGGAAAAATATAGGTATTAACTGTGCTACCTAGGGATTCTAGAAAGAGATATTTAAGACTGAAAAACAGAAGCAAAGGAGCAACACATTAAGTGACTTTTGAAAAATGAGTTTTATTTGGCAATAGTTATTTAAAGGAAACTGTCTGTGGGCAGAAGTCATATCAGAAAGAAAATAATTTTGAATTTTACCAGTCTATTGCCATAAAAGAGTGTATGTCCAATCAAGGTTTTATTCCAGAAAATAACTTTTTAAGCCTGTAATAAGAATGACTTTGAGTTTTATTGGGAAAATATATTTCTTAAATAATTCAACAAAAAATCATTACTATACCCACCAGTTCAAGAGACTGTGGAGGAAAAGAAAAACATAGAAATTAATGTTTTTATAAGTTGACAGATTGTCCAGTTCTAACACTATATTACATAAGGAGACAATGCCACGAAGTCAGATCTTACAATATAATACAATTCCATTTGCAAACTCTAATTATATATCTTCATCTAACAGCCAACATGCTGAGTTGGGTATTTTAGTTTGAACTTTATAAACTTTGAACTTAGTGTTTGCCTCTTTTTTTAAAGAATAGGTAAGCAATCTTAGCAGTTCAAGATCACAACACCAGAAAATGTTGAATCTTTGCAACTTCATTCTTTGTCTGATAGGTTTATACCAGCTCACCCTAGAATTATTATTAGCTATTAAAAGCATAATGGTCCCCATGTTCTAAGCCAGGCAGATAAACCCACCACTAAGAATGTGTGTGTGTGTGTATGTGCATGTGTGTGTAAATCATCATACTGTGTTAAGAAGTACAAGATGGAATCATTAAAATGCAAATGTCTGCATCTCAGATCAGTTACCATTTATGTGTCTAGTACTTTCCTCTAAGTCATTGTATGATCTCATGCTGAAAACAGCCCACAAGGGAGATTAGCATTAACTGAATGCTCTGATGAACAAAGTAGGTTTCCTCAGTCAGTAAGTGGCAGAGCTCAAGGTCTCTACCTGGGAGATGCTGATCCCTGTGTATTTAAACTCAGTGAATAGACCATCTTTCATTTAGTGTCAGTCACTTAAATTATAAGTAGCAAAATTAGCTACCCATGAAAAGTGACCTTGTGTTTCTGAGTCAGCTAAATGACACTTTGAAGAAAGACCCAAACCTTACTGTCATCCTCAAACCTTGGCAAAGTGATAGGCTCTCATCAGGGCAAGCATTTCTCTCAGCTATCATCATTGCACTGGACTTTGTGCTGCAAGCGTGGAGACCCAACTCAAAAGATGGACTCTAGTGGGACTGACTTTATTCTAGAATATTTAACTCGGACTTTCCAAAAGCCCAGGAACAACAACATGGACAAGACAAACAAAGCAATACAGACAATAAACAGCTGGTTTGCAAGATCCCATCCCGTTTGGGAGTTCCTAACAAATTGCTACTTTGGGGGGGAAATCTGTCTTCTTTTGCCTCCTATTAATACCTGCAGCTTCCTCAAAGCCCAGTCCCAAGTGTGAAGAGCACAGAGAGACAGTCCACCTCCCAGTTCTGATATCTGAGCTAGGGACCAGCCAATTTCCCTGGGTGGCTAATGCCAAGAATGTCCACTCACATATCCTTTGTCTTTGCTGCAATAGCCTAGATTCACCAAAACGCCATTGTACAACTCATTCAGAGCACTAAGTGGGATGCCTAACCTACATGCAGTATCATATGTATCTATAGAAGGAGCTGACTGTCATAGTGTAAAATTCAGATCCTTGCAATCCAACTTTGTAATTATTTATGAACAGTTTTTAATGAAAACTATGTTGTCAGACAATAATAAATTCTAATTAAAAATTAAATTGGGATTTTTCTATGTTGCAAGTCACAGGCAATGTTTTCATTTTAAAAATTACTTTAAATAAAATGCTCATTCTTTTCCGCAACATAACAGCTACAACCACTGCTTCATAACAAATGCAACAGCCACAGCAAAATAAATTAATTAAATGAACAAAAAATTAAGGAAGTTTAAAGCAAAAGCAAAATAAAATTATTCATATTATATACAATGATGTCCAATATAAGTTAGAGGCATAATTAGGATCTTGGTCTACATACATAAAAAGTACACATCCAAGAGGAATTTCTTACTGCACAAAATCTTTGATGCTCTAAAATCTAACAACCAGGGCCAACAGTATTTCCAAATTGTAAAGAAAAGCTTATTCCAATTTACTGGTTTCATTATAAAGCTAACTGGATACCAAAAGTCTGTGTAAGAATCCTTCCGTTTTAATACCAAACACCTTGCAAATAAAAACATACTGCAAAAATATTCCTCATACTAAAGAGTAAGTCATAGAATGAACTGTTGCCTAAAGAGTCAGTTTTAAAGTTGGTGCCGGGAATTGAAGCCTAGGCCTTGTGCATGCGAGGCAAGTGCTGTACCACTAAGTTATACACCCTACCCCAGCATTTCAGGGTGGTTCTTATGTAGGCTGAGAATCAAACCCAGGGCCTTCACCATGCTAGGGAAGTTCTCTACAACTGAGCTTTGCCTCAAACCTCCCCCAGTTCATCAGTTATATATGGTATTTCTTCGGTTGTTGGAGGAATGATACAAATGGTGAAGTATACTATTCTTAACTCATTTCCATACTTGACTAGCTACCTTGGTTCAAAGGCATAATAATTTTAACCTTGAATACTGCAGGCATCCTTCATATACAAGGGATGCACAGTCAGAGCTGGGGCATGACATTTTCTCTTCAGTGCCTCTGTCCATCTTTGAACCCCAGTTGCTAGCAATCTAGATACTGGCTGTGACTCCCAGCTGTCTAAATTGGCCCTTTTCTTTCCGTCCCTAGTCACTTCTCTCCTTTTAACTCCTGCTTTAGGCCAGAATGTTGTGCTACTTTTGTTCTTGTTCTGATTTTCTGGTGAGAAGTTATCTGCTTGTAAGGAGGTAAAAAGTCTTCAGCACAGAGTTCTCTAACACTAGAGCCTTACATTCACAAGAAACTTTGAAATGGTAGAGAAATGCTTCAGAAATGCAAACTTTCAAATACAGAAAAATAAAAAACGTGGTTTCCTGATTCATAAATGTTGCCGTAATGCAATTTGACATTTACTTCATTGAATTCTGGGAACAATGTTCTGGCTAGTTGTCATGGAAGAATTATTCTTACAGTTGGCAGCCTCAGTACTTTACTTTTGCATCTTACCCCCAAAGAGAAACAACATCATGATAGAGGAACATACAGGTCAAGTTTCTATGTCAAAAAATAAGTGTTTTAAAAATACGTAACTCATGCCTACAGTGGGTATTAGATTTTAAAAATGGGAACAAATTCTACCAATTTTGTTAACCACTAAGTATCTGTGATATAGCAAAACACTGTTAATTTTTCACATAATTCAGAACTTTATCTATGAAATATCATTTCTGACAAACCCAATTCAGACACACACCCATACCCTGTATCGATCAATGTCCACAACGACATCACCATAGCTTAGGCTTGTAATTGGTGCAGACACATTTTTTTGCGAGTTACTGTAAATTACCAATACAGAAAAAATGATCATGTCATTAATTGCACTTTTCTTCTTGTCACATTCTACATTCACATCAGCTGCTTTAATTTTAAGGAGGAAACAACACTGATTATGAAAATGACTCCAAAGAGTCATTGGTGACTTAGAGGTAGTATTATATTAATTCTTGGTAACTTGAAGGTAGTGTTGTGAAATATCATGAATATTCTAGTTGCATAGTGTGAAGTCATAGAAATGATAGAGAAAGGTTAGATTTTACTTTTTTCCCCTAAACTTTGTAAAATGAAATAGCTCTGCAAATAGTATCAGAATTAGAATTGACCACAGGTATTAAGAGCATTCTAAGCATCTCCTGGCATAATTCAGCCGTTATCACTCATCCTGCTCTTACTGATCACAGCTGACGGTCACACTATTTTTTTCTCCACAGGATTCATTAGAACTCTTCGATAAGAGCTCTTTGAAAATGGCCCTGTAATTAAGAGTTACTTAGAAATTGCCCATTATTCTTGATTCTAGTTCCCTAAACCTCTGGCCTCAGGTTTCACATCTGTTAACTGAGGGTTCTAAATTTGATAAGTTCTATGACTTCTAAACCTTTTGATGTCAAAAGACTTATGCTTTCCCACCTGTAAACCATTTATTTATTCTTTTAGACTGGTTCAAATCTTTTAAGAAAAGACTTAATTTTGCATTGTAGTTTTGTATTACAACTTCATGCACTTCATTCTGATTTTCTCGAACATTCCTTTACTGTTTCAAAACAGAACAATATCCTGCAGAGGGTAACTGCAACTTGAGGAGAAAAAGGCATTCTTCTATCACCTGAATTGGGTTTCACTGTAGTTCAGGAGGAGGTAGGAAGAGGTGAAAAATATACCAAAAGAGAGAGTTAAAGAGGTCCTTCAATAATGCCAGCCACAGAAGGTAGGAAAGTGCCTCAGATCAAGAGCACCAGCATGATAATAGCAAGATAGGAAAACCAACTAAAAAGAGTGAACTGCAGTTCATGCATGCTGGGATGAATAAACAGGTCCAGCCTGGCTGCTGTGGAAGGAAGAGCCCACTCCGTGCAAGTACCCTGTGACCACTATGCTCAGAATAAGCGTCATTTTGTCATGATACGCAGGAAGGTAACTCAGTTTGGAATCCTCTTTGCACTTATTTCCAAAATTGTTCTGTAGTATATGAGGGGGAAAATGTTTATTTTAAAGACACTTCTTACAAATCTCCAGAAATGACCTTTATATTAACCTGAGCAGAAAGCCTTGAAAAGAATTTGTTTATGAAGCCCTGTATAATTTTTATCAGTAGCAATCAAATGTTATGTTGATTTAGAATAGAAACTGATTCCACAGTTATAGCAATCATTATTTTTAATAAGACTTTTTAAATGTAAAGCTGTTTTCCCAGGAATTTCCACATCTTTTGTTATTTTTAATGGTGTTCTAGATAATCTGAATACCCAAACTCCCATTTGTTTTATGTAACATGTTGCTAATTAGGAAGATATTTTGAAAATTCTAATTTTAATTATTAACTGATATTTCATAGTTGCTTAGGATAAAAGTACTCTGCCTCCTCATTAGCCTATGGATGTCCCACTGGTCTAGTTGAGCTGTGTCTTGTCATGTTCAGGAAAGAAAAGGAATGAAAAGTTCTAGAACCCAGTTCCCTTGCAGAGGGAAGTGCTCAGCAAAGCACCGCTGCTATTCTTTTAGCTTCAACATGTTTTATCAAAATAATGTAGTATTTAATATGGTCTCAGAGAGGATGTAAGGTTTGAAGGCTGAACTCTGACTCCTTTGTGTACAGTGAATACACGTTTTTAAGTAGCTGCTTTTCACATTGTATAAAGATAATTTTGCTCATGACTCAAGTGACCTCCTAGAAACCTCTCTTTATGCAGTGCTACCTCCTTTTTTTAAATGACATTAAAATAAAGTGGCCATATTCTTTAGATTAGTTAGGCTATTCAAAGAAAGTAGTTTCACTGAAATAATATATCCACTCACAGTATACCACCACTACCCTCGCTTGGGATCTTAAAATAAGAACAACAAGTAAATCCACCGAACTTTTCATTGTAAAACTAACTATGGCCCTGATGAGTTGTTATTACACCATATTAAGGGCAAGGGCTGGAACTGATTCTTAATCCTTTTTAAATATTTTGTTCTATGGCTGGCACATAGGAAGCTCTAATAGCCGATTCTAATAGCCTGTTTGTTGAATGAATAAACAAACTATTTTAATTTGACCTAATTGCTTATAATAGCTTGCTCCCTGTTATGATTACAGTGCTATAAAGGGAATTGCATTTATTTTCTGATTATGTTTGAATGTACATCTAGATTAGCAACAGAAATCTTAATTTTAATCAATGACTATTTTAGAGCATGGTGAGAGAAAGAGTTACAGTGTCAGGGTTGGCTGCAAGTTAAACTGTTAATCTTTGTCTATAAAATGTATTAACCAAATAATTTAGTGAGTACTCCCTACAGTATGTGAAGCTGTGTACTAGACACTGAAAATTGAATATTTTAAAATATTTCAGATAGGATTTTTGCCTCAAGAAACTTTCAGTCTACCTGCTTTGTGATTCCTATCCTGGATTATAATAGACTGTGTTATTGTTTCTAATAATTTAATCATACTTTTGTAAGAAAGTTAGACATTTTTGCCATGTTGATGTTGAGCTTAACATACAATGTGTTGAGCTGATGAAATGTAACTAATGTGCCATATTTGAGCAGAAATTTTAGGGGCCACTATGTGATTCAGCCCCTGTATTTCCCCTCTGCCATAAGAATAGTATATGTGAGATAGTGGCAGCTACATTATCCTAGATCTTGGAATGAAGAGCGATCTAGGAGCAAAGCCACAGAAAACCCACAGCTGCCTTAGTCTACCACAAACAGAAGCTAAGAAAAAAACGACCATTTTTATGTAGACCATGTAGATGTGGAGGCTTGCTTTTCACATAGTCTAACCTTCCAAAGGTGACTAACATGTGGAAAAACTTCAATAATAGTTTACCTGGCAACTTTAATGTCAGGAAGACATTCTCACCAGGGGCTTTTATGCCTAAAAACTGTTGCAAATTTTGCTAAATTACATTGAAAAATAAAAGCCGCATCTGTCTGGCTCCACACTTTCTCTATTACATCATGTTGTATTTTTAATGTAATAATATTGATAACTCCATTGTAAGCACATGAAATAATGCTTTTCAAAGACTCTCTTTGACTTCATTATACTTCTTCATTTAATTTTCCCAGCAATTACATAAGATAAGAACATCTTTTAGCATCTCCATTTTACTTCTATTCCAGACTAAATAGGTCAAATGACTTGACCAAATCACTAGCTTCTACAGCTTCCCACTGTTTCTGTACTAGCATTTCAGTTTTGGTAATGAAAGCCTATCAAATTTATGCAAGGCAAAGGATCCTGAAGACAGAAAACTAATCAATCCCAATTATTAGCTAGGTGAAATTAGAAAGCCAATTTATCTCTCAGGTTCCCAACCCATCAAACAAGGTAAATTCAGGCTCCACACATGACACATGTATAAAAGTTTATTTTAGTCAGTCTTTTGCTGCTGTGACAAAAGGACCCGACCAGAACAACTGTAAAGAAGGAAAGGTTTATATAGGAGCTAATGTTTCCAGAGGTCTCAATCCATAGACAACAGGCTCCATCCCTTGTGGCTCAAGGTGAGGCATGACATCATGGTGAGAGAGAGAGGGGATGAGGAGAGGAGAGAGAGAGGAGAGGGGAGAAGGGAGAGGGGAGAGGAGAGAGAGAGG
>PVHX01023676.1:7322-25393 GCA_004024805.1 Geosciurus inauris
GTAATCCCAGCACTTAGGGAGGCTGAGACAGGAGAATCGCGAGTTCAAAGCCAGCCTCAGCAATGGCGAGGCGCTAAGCAACTCAGTGAGACCCTGTCTCTACATAAAACACAAAATAGGGCTGGGGATGTGGCTCAGTGGTCGAGTGCCCCTGAGTTCAATCCCCAGCACCAAAAAAAAAAAAAAAAAAAAAAAAAAATATTTTCATGGACCTATTCCTTCTTTTTCTGAAGCCCTAAACAGTGTATTAGGAAGCAAACAATTTAGGCATAAACAAATTTGATGCCATCGTGTTTTACTTCAAGTAAAGCTTACTCAAAAAAGAAAGAAAGAAAGAAACAAACAAACAACTGGAGCTGGACAGTGGTGCACACCTGTAATCCCAGCAGCTTGGGAGGCCAAGGCAGGAGGATTGCAAGTTGGAGGCCAGCCTTAGTAATTTAGTGAGACACTGTCTCAAAAGGAAAAATAAAAAGCACTAGGGATGTAGGTCAGTGGTAAAGCACCCCCCTGTGTTAAATCCTCAGTACAAAAATAAAAAGGAAAGGACAGCATCAGATTAAAGATGGTAGATTAATTATATACAGTTCCTGCCCAAATAATAATAAAATGGCAGTGAGGGGCTGGGATTGTAGCTCAGCGGTAGAGCACTTGCCTCGCATGCGTGAGGCCCTGGGTTCGATCCTCAGCACCACATACAAAGCAATAAAATAAAGACTTTGTGTCCATCTACAACTAAAAAAATATTAAAAAAAAATAGATAAATAAAATGGCAGTGAGAAGATATTTCTAAGGTTACAAACCTACAATAACCATAAGAAAGGGAGAGAAGACAATAGGAACATTTTTTTAAAGCCAAGTAATAGATGAACATGTGGTAACTTATTTACTAGAACTTATAAAGCAGATCTTGAGCTGGCATTGGAAAAAAATGAAATGTCAACTGCTTTTATTTGCAGAAGCTATGCACACACTAATAAATAAATAAATAAATAAATAAATAAATAAATAAACAAACAAACAGAATTGACACCTTCAGGCAAGAGATTGGAAGAACATTCTGTAGGGAATGTGCTCAACCCAAGAGGAAATACCCAAAGGTGCCAACATCAGGAACTCTCTGGGAGGCCTCCAACTGGGTCACCCTACAGCCCAGGTCACAGTGGAGCCACCTTTCCACAGGTAGAGATTTTTCTTTTATCTTTTTTTGGGGGGAGGTGGGTACTGAATATTGAACTCAGGGGCACTCAACCACTGAGCCACATCCCAGCCCTATTTTGTGTTTTATTTAGAGACAGGGTCTCACTGAGTTGCTTAGTGCCTCATCATTGATGAGATTGCCTTTGAACTCAAAATTCTCCTGTCTCAGCCTCCCAAAGTGCTGGGATTACCAGCATATGCCACCGCACCTGTGGAGATTTTTCAATTAGCTTCCAGTAGCCTCATGCTTAAGTATGAATGGACATGAAGAGTCACTAGACACTAGAGGAAAGCACCCAATGTCAAGTTCATATGTTCAGTGTAATGAAATCTCAGTCTTATCCCCATCCCTCTGTTTAAGAGGCAGGGCCTATTGGAAGGTCACTGGTGGTGCTGCCCCCAGAACAGATCAATACAGTTCTCTTGGGACCTTGGTTAATTCTTGCTAGAGTGGATTGTTATGAAAATAGCAAGACTGGCTTGTCCCTGGTCTCCTGCTCTCTATCTTGCCACATGATCTCTCCTCTCACACAAGCTTCTGTTATTGTGATGCCATCCGTCATGAGGTCCTCACCAGAGGCTGAACAGATTGGGCCGCCTGGTCTTAGCCTTTTGGTCTCTAAAACTGTAAGCTAAATAAACCTCTTTTTTTTATAATATACCTACCCTCAGAAAATGGATGAATATTTCAGGCATGGTAGGCCCATGCTTGTAATCCTAGCAACTTGGGAGGCTAAGGCAGGAGGATCTCAAGTTTAAGGTCAGCCTTGGCAACTTAGCAAGACTCCATCTCAAAATAAAAAATTTTAAAAGGAGGCTGAAAATGAATGTAGCTCAGTGATAGAGAGTCCCTGGGTTCAATCTTCATACCAATATAGATAAATAAATAAGAAGAAAAGAAAAAGAAATAACTAACACAAGGTGAAGGGATGGGTTAGTTCACTTTTCATTGCTGTGACCAAAATATCTAACACAAACAACTTAAAAGAGGAACAATTTATGTTGGTCCATGGTTTCAGAGATTTCAGTCCATGGCTGGCCACCTTCATCTCTCCTGAGGTGAGGCAAAACAGCATGCTGGCATGGTGTGGCAGAGGAAGGCTACTCAGCTCATAGCAGCTGGGATGCAGAAAGAGTCAGGAAGGGGCCGGGGAGAAGACATAGTCCTCAAGGGAGCACCCCAGTGACGGCTTCCTCTAATCATGCTCACCTGCCTATGGTTTCCACCTCCTCTCACAAATTCATCCAAATTATTAATCCATCCAATGGATGAAGCCACTGATGAGCTTACATCCCTCACAATCTCTGGACATTGCTACGTGGCACCAAGTCTTCAGCTTTTGGAATATTCCAGATCCAAACCATAACAAGGAGAATCTTTTTTTTTTTTTTTTTTAACAGAGACATGACTTAACAAGTATGATACACTTTTTTAATTGTTGATGGACCTTTATTTTATTCATTTATTTATATGCAGCGCTGAGACTTGAACCCAGTGCCTCACACATGCTAAATGAGCACTCTACCACTGAGCCACAACCCCAGCCCAGCAACAAGGAGAATCTTAAGAAGACAACCATGAGCCGGGCGCGGTGGCTCAAGCCTGTAATCCCAGCACTTAGGGAGGCTGAGACAGGAGAATCGCGAGTTCAAAGCCAGCCTCAGCAATGGTGAGGCACTAAGCAACTCAGTGAGACCCTGTCTCTACATAAAACACGAAATAGGGCTGGGGATGTGGCTCAGTGGTCGAGTACCCCTGAGTTCAATCCCCAGTACCAAAAAAAAAAAAAAGAAGACAACCATGCAGCAGGCCTGGGAACCATTCTGGAAGGAAGCAGGCCAGAAGGCTACAGAGAGGTGTCTTTAAAAAATAAAACCAGGAGCTGGGCGTGGTGGCGCAAGCCTGTGATCCCAGCACTTAGGGAGGCTGAGACAGGAGGATCGCGAGTTCAAAGCCAGCCTCAGCAATGGCGAGGCGCTAAGCAACTCAGTGAGACCCTATCTCTACATAAAACACAAAACAGGGCTGGGGATGTGGCTCAGTGGTCGAGTGCCCCTGAGTTCAATCTCCAGTACCAAAATAATAATAATAATAAAAACCAGGGCTGGGGTTGTAACTCAGTGGTATAGCACCCCTGGGTTCAATCTCCAGTACTAATAACAACAACAATAATAATATACAACCAATACAAAATCTAATACATTTGAATGTAATAAGGGATTTACACTTCAAGTCAGGATTTATAATTGAATTAGCAAACAAAATAACAACAAAGTAAACAAAACAGCAAAATGATACAATTATTAACTCAGTAGGGTAGTGAGGAAGAAAGCAAGGAAAAAGAGTCATAGTAACTACATGGTTCAGCTGAAGAGAGCATTTACATAGTTACAGTGATATAAACTGGATGTCTAGGTTACCAGAACTGTGATACAGTCACATGGGCAAAATGAAGACAGAAAGTGTGTATGTGCTCTGTATATATATTGGTATACTGTGGAAGCAGAGGTATCAGTGGCTCAGGAGCCTGAGGCAGGAGGATTGCAAGTTCAAGGCCAGCCTCAGCAACTTAGCGAGACCCTGACTCAAAATAAAAAATAAAGGGCTAGGAATGTGGCTCCATGGTTAAGCACCCCTATGTTCAATCCCCAGTATTTAAAATAAAAGCTTCAGCTTCCAAAATGACTGTGGATACACACATGAGGCCTTGGGTTCCAACCCCAGCACGGCAACCCCAATTACCACACAGGAGGTAATGCCTAAAACCAAAAAATGAAGAAGGGTGCGCGTACTATTTAGAGATACAAGGGTAAGTACAAAAGAATCAGCTCAAGAGGTTGAATGTAGTTGCCTCTGGGAAACAGGAAATGGGTGATGGGGGAGCCCCGATTTTCATAATAAACCTCAGAGATTTCCTAACATGTGCATTTGTAAGTGTGAAAAAAAGATAAATAAAACCCCAACTGAGATGAGAACTTTTCCCCCTCTTGATGTGTGTGTTATTATGGAAGTATATTTTTATATAAAAAGATATTTTGATGGAACTAAAGGAGAAACTTTTTCCTACCACTGGCTAGGTAGCCTTCCAGAGATCATACTTCAGCTCATAAACAATCATTTGTAAAGCCAAGGAATATTTTATTTTATTTATTTTTGGTACAAGGGATTTAACCCAGGGACACTTAACCACTGAGTCATGTCCCCAGCCCTTTTTATTTTTTATTTTGAGACAGGATCTCGTTAAGTTGCTTAGGGCCTTGCTAAATTGCTGAGGCTGGCCTCAAACTTTTGATCCTCCTGCCTCAGCCTCCTGAGCCTCTGGGATTACAGGCATGCACCACCACACCTGGCTAAGGCAATTTTAAAATAGAGTCTTTTTTTTCTTCTTCTTCTTCTTTTGTACTGGAAATTGAACCCAGGAGTTCTTTACCACTTAGCTACATCCCCAGCCCTTTTATTTTGAGACAGAGTCTCACTAAGTTGCTGAGGCTGTCTTGAACTTGTAATCCTCCTGCTTTAGACTTCCAAGTTGCTGAGATTACAGGTGTGTGCCATGATGCTTGGTATATATATAATTTTTTTATGGCTTAAAGAAATAATCCTAAAGCTGGGGTTGTGGCTCAGTGCTAGGCTCACTTGCCTAGCACATGTGGGGCACTGGGTTCAATCTTTGGCACCACATAAAAATAAATAAGTAAATAAATAAAGGCATTGTTTATTTACATTATATACATAATATACATAATTTACATTATATACATAATTTAAATTTTTACATAATAACAATAGTTATTGTTACAACTATAAAATGTTTTTTTTTTAAAAAAGAAAGAATCATTTTATTGAGCTTACTATCCTATGGGATGGCTGGAACTATTCTGGGCCATAAGGTTTTTGACAGTCTTCCCATCAAGAAATGGGGTCTGCAGTGCATGCTTATAATCCCGGTGGCTTGGGAGGCTGAAGCAGAAGGATCACCAAGTTCAAAGCCAGCCTCAGCAACTTATGAGGCCCTAAGCAACTCAGTGAGACCTTGTTTCTAAATAAAATACAAAAAAAGGGGCTGGGGGCTGGGGATATAGCTCAGTTGGTAGAGTGCTTGCCTCACATGCACAAGGCCCTGGGTTTCATCCCCAGCACCACAATAAAAGGGGGAGGAGAGTGCTGGAAACATGGCTCAGTGTGTAAGCGTGCCTGGCTGCATTCCCTGGTACCAAAGGGAGAGCAGGGCATCTGGGGTCTGTTATCCTCTGCCCTTGATTCTGGGCTGCCTTGTGACTGCTTCCACAAATAGTGTGGTGGAAATGATGCCAAGTGACTTACAAGACTGGGTCACAACACCTAGGAGCTTCCCTTTGTTCATTAGAACACTTGTCCTGGAGTCTGGAACTCCCATATACGCAGCCCAACCAATGGCCAAAACTGTACGGGTCAGAACATATACAGGCTCTGCGGCCGACAGGCCCTTCTGATCTGGGCCTACCCTTCAGCCAAACCCAGCACAGATCACAGGCATGTGAGCAGATAAGCCAGACTGGAAGTGGAGCCCCCAGTCCCAGCTGTCCCCAGCTATTACTTACACCTGGCTATCCAATCAGCCCAGCTGAGGCCCAAACACCTTGGAGCAGCGGACATCTTTTCTTGCTAAGCCCTTTCTTAAATTCTACCCACAGAATCAATGGGCATTAAAAACAAGTTATTGTTGCTCTATGCCATTTAATTTTGGGATAATATTTTTATATAGTAATAGATAACTGAAAAAAGAGCTAAGGGAAAAAGCAGTATGTAATTGTGGATTAGTGTACTCAAGGCAAACGAGAATGTATGCAACTAGAATGTAAATTGATCATAGGATGCTAAGTTGATAATGCACAAATTAACTACTGGATGCTAATTAATAAAAAACTATCTCATTGCATGTGCTGAATATTTATGTGTTCTAACATTGAACTAAAATATATCATTTTATTTATCATTTCAAGAATATCTAATGAAAGGGGGAAAAGCCAATTGTTTTCTTACCCCTTTTGAATCCTGATAAAGAAGCAGCAGAAAGAGCATCTAAAGGCATTGAAGGGCTGCACAGAAAATGATGTGATTCAAAAAAATGTACCAAGAGCCACCTAAGCCAGCGATAAATGCAAAAGATTATTATAAACCTATAAAAATAGTGTGCGGATGGCTGTAACTTGGAATGAGCTGAGATTACGAAACATGTTATCAACAAGAAGGGCTTTGATAGCTATATTTGGAGCAAGAAGAAGGAAGAAATTGGCTCATTGCTTAGTGTAGATGGTGTAATATTAACAGATGACCAAGGGAAAGCAGAACCTCTCAGCTTCCATCTGGTTTGCCTTTTCTTTTTTGTTCTTTCTTTCTCCCCTCCCCCCCCCTCCCTCCACCCCCCTCCAGTACTGGGGATCAAATCTAGATCATCACACATGCTAGGCAAGCACTCTACCACCAAGCCATACTCCCAGTCCATTTATTTATTATTATTATTTTAAATTTTGAAACATGGTCTCAGTTGCTAAGGCTGGCCTCAAACCTGTGATCCTTCTGCTTCAACCTCCCAAGTACCTGAGATTACAGGCACACACCATCACACTTGGGTTTCTCTTTTCTATAAAAAGAATGATGCCCAAGATTAAAATGCTTTAATGTTGTAGTTAAGAGGAAACTGAAGCCCCAAAGAGGTAAAGAATAAGAGGACATAGATTCAACTGAAATATTCTACACCCCAGATTTGGACTCGGTCCATCCTCAAGAAGCTGAAAGAAACTGTACTCATAGTTTTGGAATCATGGTAGACAAACTTGGAGACATTTTGGAAAATAAAGGAAGAACTGGGGATAGGCAAATATTGTTCTTGCTTTCAACAAATTCTAAAAAGGAGTTTATAAAAGGATTTGCCAATGACATTGGTATTAGTCTTCCTGATACAGTTATAAATTCCATATTCTTCAGATAATCTGTGAGCAACCAGTAGGGAAGCAATGGGAACCACACATGCTAAATAAACCTTACTTCCTGTTTTCACAGCATCACAGTGGGATTACCACGCCGTTAGGAGAACCTTTAGGTCTTGACTTGCTTTCTGCCTTCACATGAAGGAAGAGACAAAGCCATTCAGGAAAACTTTGCAGATGATACAAAGAAATATGAACACAGGAATAGTAATTTGGAGGGCTATAATAGTTTGAACATTAATATTGATTAAAAGTTGATTTTCATGGCATAAGCAAAAATCTCAGAGTAAGGACCTATGAACATTCACTTCTTCCTAAAGCAAAGAAAAAAAGAACAAAAAATGGTCAGACCCAACTTTTTTGAAACTCTGGAAGTTAACCAAAGGCTTGTAGCAACCTGAGGAATACTTATGCAAGAAAAACAGCTGCATCTTGTCAAAAACAGGGAGCTTTGTGGCATTTTAAATGATCCCAGACCCATCCCCATTCTTCAGCTCTGTTGCAACCCTGAAAAATACCAGCCCACATTCTCAGTGCAACCTGGCAGCCACTAGAGGGAACAAGAAAGAGCTGGAGCTCTTCCAAAGTCTTATTCCAAAATAACTGTCATTATTGCAGCTGTACTGAGGTCCCCTGGGAGGCCTCACTTGTAAGGCTGTCCAATTGACCTCACTTGGAGCGTGCAGAGTGCAAAAAGCCTTCTCCCCAATGGGAATTTGTCAAAAACATTTACAGGCACCTGTTTTAACTTTTCAGCTACCTGAATTGATGAACAGCAGTTAGGACAAACAACAGGCTAACCAAAAGGCTTCAGAGGAAAAGGTGGTGGGAAGCTAAGCTCTGATACAACACTGGGGAGCTCTGTCCTCAGCAAAACAAATGAAGCTGCTGAAAATGAACTTTTAAAAAAATAAAGTTTTTGGAATTGTCTTAATGGTATATAACAAATGAAGGTACATTTATTTTTAAAGAAAATACTAGAAGTCAGTATTCGGGGAGATTCTGGGATTTAACACAAGATCAACTCTCTCTTGAACTCCCTCTCCCCCAACTCGGCTTGGAGGAAGCCCCGCCCTGAGTGGGTGTGGCCAAGAAGGCTAGGTTCCCCTAAGCTGTCAATCAAGGCTCACCAGGAGCAGCAGGTTGCTGCTATTTTTCACTTCCTCTAACCCCAAAAAGAAGAGGCTATATTTCTGGGGAGTGTGTAGAGAGGTAAGGACTCCTTTCCTCCACCCAGGCACCTGACCCATAGGTCAGAAGTTCTACCTCAAGTGTGACAGGCAAGCATGCTGGGGCCCTGATCACCTTCATTCAGTTTGCCTGTGGAGAAGAAATGCCATGCTGGGAGAGGCAAGCCGAGAGAAGCTACTGCTCCACGTGGTGCTCAGAAAAATGGCTCAGAGACTTTGCCCAGGGGGACAGACATTATGTAAGGGACCCGAGGCCAGGTGCTGTGGTGCACCCCTGTAATCCCAGTGACCTGGGAGGCCAAACCAGAAGGATCACAAATTCAAGGCTAGCCTCAGCAATTTAGTGAGACCTGGATGTGGTTCAGTGCTTCTGGGTTCAATCCCCAAGTACAGAGGAGGAGGAGGAGGAGGAGGGAGAAGGAGAAAAGAGGAGGGGAGAGGGAAGCCAATGGGGAAGAGGAGACTGAGACCCAAGGCTATCCCCAAAGGAACTGACTTCATTTGAAACACATTGTGGGAAAGTTCACTAAATAAAAAACAATGGTTCCTCTTATTTAAGAACAATAAGGCTAAACTATAGGTCACCTAACTCCCCAGAGAAAACCAGACAGAGAAACTAAGAAGAGCTATCTGGGGTCAAAACAAACCTCAGAACTACCCTGGCCCAGATTTAATTGGACCATACCAAAGAGAAATATATGCCCCGAGGCATTGTCAAAAACAATACAGCAATCAGCCAATAATTAGTGGAGCCCAATAGGCACTTTGCCAAGTGAAGCAAAAGCTTACTGGAGAAATTAGAGAAAGAGTCTAAGGGGCAGCCAAAGACTTCATGCTGAGGGAAGCAGACTTCTCTAAAATAGCATAGTCACAAAACAAAAAGCAGACAAACAAAACAACCTCTAGATAAGGAGAGGTAGCCAGTATCCAGAAATACTACAAAATGATATCTAAAATGCACTGTTTCCAACAAAAATTATGAGACATGCAAAGAAACAGGAACATGTGATCCATACACAGGCCAAAAAAAAAAGCAGGCAATAGAAACTGTAAGGGGGGCCAGATGTCAGACTTAGCAAAGACCTGAGCATAGCCTTGATGCATATGTTCAGGGAAGGAATCACATTTAAAGAAATAAAAGAAGGCATGATGAGCCAGGCGTGGTGGCACACGCCTGTAATCCCAGCACTTTGGGAGGCTGAGACTGGAGAATCACCAGTTTAAAGCCAGCATCAGCAACGCAAGGCGCTAAGCAGCTCAGTGAGACCCTGTCTCTACATAAAACACAAAATAGGGCTAGGGATGTGGCTCAGTGGTCGGGTGCCCCTGAGTTCAATCCCCAGTACCAAAAAGGAAAAAAAGTAGGCATGATGATAGTGTTTCATCAAAGAGAATAGAGAGAATATCAATAGAGATAGAAAGAAAGAAAAAATATATATATACATATATATATTTTACCAAATATAAATTAGAAATTCTGGAGTTGAAAATACATTATCTTGCCAGGCACAGTAGCACACACCTGTAATCACAGCAGCTGGGGAGGCTAAGTCAAAAGGATCACAAGTTCAAGGCCAGCCTCAGCAATTTAGCAAGGCCTGAAGCAACATAGCAAGACCCAGTTTCAGAATAATAAAAAAAAAAGGTCTGGGGATGTGGCTCAGTGGTTAAGCACCCCTGGGTTCAATCCCTGGTATCAAAAAAAAAAAAGAAAGAAAAAGAAAGAAAGAAAAGAAAAGAAAATACATATCTTGAGCTAGAGGTGAAGCATGAGGCCCTGGGATCAATCCTTAGCACAAGAAAGGAAGGGAGGAAGCCGGGCCCAGTGGCACAAGCCTGTAATCCCAGCACTTAGGGAGGCTGAGACAGGAGAATTGCGAGTTCAAAGCCAGCCTCAGCAATGGCGAGGCGCTAAGCAACTCAGTGAGACCCTGTCTCTACATAAAACACAAAATAGGGCTGAGGATGTGGCTCAGTGGTCAAGTGCCCCTGAGTTCAATCTCCAGTACCAAAAAAAAAAAGGAGGAGGGAGAGAGGGAGAAAATTTTAGCCAGCGCAATGGCGCATGCCTGTAATCCCAGCACTTAGGGAGGCTGAGACAGGAGAATCGCCAGTTCAAAGCCAGCCTCAGCAATGGCGAGGCATTAAACAACTCAGTGAGACCCTGTCTCTAATAAAAACAAAATAGGGCTGGGGATGTGGTTCAGTGGTTGAGTACCCCTGAGTTCAATCCCCAGTACCAAAAAAAAAAGGAAATAAAATTTTAATATAACAACTGAACCGTTGATTTGAATCATCAGAAGAAAATCAGCAAACTTGAAGGTAAATGGAGAGAGATCAGGCAATCCAAAGAGAGGAAGAGCTGGGATGCAGCTCAGAGGCAGAGTGCTTGCCTAGTGTGTGTGAGACTCTGGGTTCAATCCCCAGCATTGAAAAATAAAATAAAGAACAAAAGGAAAATGGAATCAAGAAAAATGAGAAATGTAGGACATATGTACCAACATGTGTAACAGGCATTCCAGAAAAGGGCCCAGAAAAAATAACGGTTGAAAATGTCCCACATTTGTTGAAAAAAATATTATTCTCCACATCTAAAAAACTGAATGAGGCTGGGTGCCGTGGCACATGCCTGTAATCCCAGCGACTCAGGAAGCTGAAGCAGGAGGCTTGCAAGTTCAAGGCCAGCCTCAGTAATTTAGCAAGGCCCTCAGCAACTTAATGAGACCCTGTCTCAAAATAAAATAAAAAGGACTGGGGATGTGGCTCAGAGGTAGAGCACCACTGGGTTCAATCCCCTGTACCAAAAAAATCAAAAAAACAAAAAGATTATGACCACCATGAATAATGAGAATCAGCCCTTATTGGAATTTTTAATTTTGAGACAGGGTCTCACTATGTTACTCAGGGCCTCACTCATTTGCTGAGGCTGGCCTCAGCTCTCACAAGTTATTGGGATTGCAGGTGTGAACCACTGCAGCCAACCATGGTGGTCATATTCTATAACGTTACTATAAACACAGAATTAGTAAATACTGAACATTGCTTCTGGAGAAATACAGGGTTAAGTTCATGTCAGCCTATGGTCCCAACACTTTTGTCAATGGATCACTTGTTTTATGTGCGTTTCTCTTTAAAGACACCTTCTTTAATGTATATTAGTGATTCATTATTACTGAATTCATAGTTAACAATATCAAACCTACACCTGAATGAAGCTTATGAAACTCATGGGTGTTTTGCTTGTTTGCTTGTTTCGCAGTGGTAGGCATCGAACCCAGCTGGGGCCTTGGCATGCTAGGCAAAGGCTCCACCACTAAGCTATAACCCCAGCACCAAAACCCATGTATTTTCTCCATAAGGCACACCACAGCCTTCTTGAGCTGAGGAATACTACATAGCACATCAGCACCGTACCTGGGGGTCATTTTAAACAATGAAAGCTCTAACAAAAGGCAAAAAACTGTGACATTAGACCATGAAAAAGACATTTGTTTATAGTATGAGAGTTGAAACAAATGGGCAGACATTACCTGTCCAACCTCAACTGTGAATATGTACCTGATGACCTAAATATTTTGCTGACCTGCACATGTCCATGAATGACCATGAAAGCACCAGGAGCCAGGTGCAGCATTGCACACCTGTAATCCCAGCAACTCCAGAGGTTGAAGCAGGAGGACTGCAAGTTCAAAAGCAGCCTGGGCAACTTTGCAAGACCCGGTCTCAAAATAAAATAAAAAGCGCTGGGGATGTAGCTCTGTTGGTAGAGCACTCCTGGGATCAATCCCCAGTATGAGGAAGGAAGGAAGGAAGAAGGGATGGAGGGAGGGAGGGAGGGAGGGGAAAAATGAGTAAAAAAAGGGAAGAAAGCACCATGAGTATTGATTTTGAAGTTACAGATAAATTTTAGCAGGCAAGTGAATTCACAAATATGAAACCTTAGAAGAGATTAGGATCAACTTTAGAGAAGGAGAAGAATAGTCAACCAAAAAATATTTTTTTTGTTTTTCTCTTTTCTTATTTTTATCCCTAGCCTTACTTATTTATTTATTTATCTATCTATCTATCTATTTATTTATACATACCAAGGATTGAACTCAGAGGCACTCAACCACTGAGCAACATCTCCAGCCCTATTTTGTGTTTTATTTAGAGACAGGGTCTCACTGAGTTGCTTAGTGCCTCGCTTTTTTTTTTTTTTTTTATAATGTCTTTATTTTATTGCTTTGTATGTGGTGCTGAGGATCGAACCCAGGGCCTCACGCATGCGAGGCAAGCGCTCTACCGCTGAGCTACAATCCCAGCCCCAGTGCCTTGCTTTTTGCTGAGGCTGGCTTTGAAATCGCGATCCTCCTGTCTCAGCCTCCCGAGCCACTGGGATTACAGGCATGCGCCACCATCCTCGGCCCTTTTTATTTTTTATTTTGAGAAAGGTCACTAATTGCTGAGTGAAGCTGGCCCCAAACTTGTGATTCTCTTACCTTAGCCTCCCAAGTAATCTCATATCCAGCAAAACTCTTTCACAAAAAGAAATACACTCCCACTGGGTGCAGTGGCACATGCCTGTAATCACAGAGGCTTGGGAGGCTGAGGCAGGAGGATCAAGAGTTCAAAGCCAGCCTCAGCAACAGCCAGGCACTAAGCAATTCAGTGAGACTCTGTCTCAAAATAAAATAGAAAATAGGAGTGGGGATGTGGCTCAGTGGTCAACTGCCCTGGTACCAAAAAAAAAAGAAAGAAAGAAAGAAAAGAAAAATACATCCCAAAGGGCTGTGGATGTAGCTCACTGGTAAAATGCTTGTCTAGCAATGCATGAGTCCCTGAGTCTGATCCCTAGCACAGGAAGAAAGAGAGAGACAGAAGGACATTCCCAGATAAACACAAACTGAGAGAACTAACTGCCAGCAGACCAGCCTTGTAAGAAATACTAAAATTAGTTCTTCATGCTGACAGCAAAAGAGCCTAGATGGAAGCCAGGTGTGGTGGTGCAAGCCTGTAATCCCAGCAGCTAGGGAGGCTGAGACAGGAGGATCGTGAGTTCAAAGCCAGCCTCAGCAATGGCGAGGTGCTAAGCAACTCAGTGAGACCCTGTCTCTACATAAAACACAAAATAGGGCTGGGGATGTGGCTCGGTGGTCGAGTACCCTTGAGTTCAATCCCCAGTACTAAAAAAAAAAAAAACAGAGAGAGAGAAATACAGAGTCAAAGAAAGAAGAATCTTCCCCTTGCTGAGTTCCTGAAAAATAATCATGCATGAATCTAAAAGCTGCTGGCAGCCATCTTGCAGGAGAGAGGGGAGGGGCTGCCTGAGAAAGCTACCAATTCAGAAAAGGAAGCTAAGAGACCAAAGTCCTAATGACATTGTTTGAATCCTTGGGGCCAATAGTGCCTTTATGTTTATCTGTGACCTTTTCAGTAAATGAGCCAATAAATTTCCTTTCTTGCCAAAGTCAATTTGAACTGGGTCTTCCAACACTTGTTACTGGTTCCTGCCTAGTACAAACCTAGTCAGGGCTGCAGTTGAGGTTTGTCTGAGGAGGAAGGAGACTGAAGGAAAGGAGAGGAGTTAGCAAACACGAATAGTACAAAACTGGGTATGGTGGTGTGTACCTGTAGTTCCAAATACTCTGGAGATTGAGGCAGGTGGAATTCGAGACCAGCCTGAGCAACATAACAAGACCCCATCTCTCAAAAAACAATGACAAAAGAATACTAATGGTAAGATGACAAGGACCCCACCGGCTCTGGAGGCTGCCAAGTTCAAGGCCAGCCTCAGCAACTTAGCAAGGCCCTAAGCAAATTGGCGAGATCCTGTCTCAAAATAAAAAATATAAAAAAGGGCTGGGGATGTGTCTCCATGGTTAAGTACCCCTGGGTTCAATCCCCAGCAAGGAACTGGCTGGATATGGGGAGAAACTAAAAGAAGGAAAAATGAAAAAAAAAAATAACAGGGGTCGACACTAAGAGAATAGTGATATTAACCCAAAGAGTTCAGGCAGGAAAAAATACAGGTTTGGGAGGAGAGAATAACTTTTTTTTTTCTTCAGTGCCAGGTCCTTGCACATGCTTTACCACAGAGCTACACCCTGCCCCAATTTTCTTATATTCTCTAATATGTGAAGAAGTGTCAAAACAAAACTGTAAGGGTTGTTTTTGTTTTTGTTTTTTGTACTGGGGGTTGGACCCAGGGGCCCTTTACCACTGAGCTACATCCCCAGCCTTTTTTATTTTTTATTTTGAGAAAAGGTCTCACTAAATTGCTTAGGTTCTCCCTAAATTGCTGAGATTGGCCTCAAACTTAAGATCCTCCTGCCTCAGCCTCCCAAGTTACTGTGATTACAGGCATACGTCATCACAACCCATTGATTATTTTTAATAATCAGTACATAAATCTTGATCAATTTTAAAAAACATCCTGATCCTTATTCCCACATACATGCTGCTTCTGGGTTCAACCTCGCCAGTTAAACTAGTTGAAGTAGGAATGTTCAGAATGTTCATTAATTTTCTTCTTCAACCTGCCAGACCTTCAAATCATACAAAGATAAGTAGTTTAATATTTAGTCTAAGTTTATCCAAATAACAAAGGAGATGGCCAAATAGGACCTATTACAAAAACGTTTTTAACAATGCAGTGAGCTGTGAGATAACGAACCACCTGGTGGAAAAAATGATTCCCAAGCCCTGTCCACCTCTAGTTCATTAAATGTCGGCTATTTCCCACTAAATGCTGATAGCATCTGCTTCATACCGTCACTGTGAGGATTATAGGAGGTAATATACATAAAGGTACCTGGCACAGTAATATGAAGTAGACAAGGAAATCTCAATCCAGTCCTCTAAGGAAATACCAACCTCTGCCACTAGAGGGGAATCTCGGTCACACTCCTTTAAAGAGGCCCTGGCAGCATGAGGTGGCAGGCTGCCTGCTCCGACACTCCAGCCATCTCCATGCCATCCCCATGCCGGGAAACTCACTCCCACTCAGTAAGCCTGGCTCCAAACTGAACTCCACGGTGCTTTCTCTGAGTCACTATATTCTCCCGCGGTTGCAAAACGATCTGGCAAAAATCCCTCAAGGGCTTTTACTGCTTACTGAGTAACATCTAAACGCCCTGCCAAAACCCAAGGCCTTCCTCAATCTGGCCCCAGCCTACCTCTCCAGCCTGATACCCCCCTAGATTTTTTTTTCTGCAGCTACGCTGGACAAATTACATTCTTGCCTCTAAGTCTCAGCATATGCTGCTCCTGGTCTTTAATGCCCTTCCTCTATCCCAACCTCCTGCAACCTTTCTTTTTTGAACCTAACTTTCAGTGGTTCAATAAGCCACCTCCCCAAGCCAGGCACGGTGGTGAATGCCTGTAATCCCAGTGATTTGGGAGGTTGAGGCAGGAACATAGCGAATTGAGGGCCAACCTCAGCAACCTAAGGAGACTCTGTCTCAAAATAAAAAATAAAAAAGGCTGGGGATAGAGCTCAGTGGTAGAGCACACCTGGGTTCAAACCCCAGTACTCCCCCCCACACACAAAAGCCTCCTCCCCCATTACTCTCCTCAATTCTCCAGAAAGAACAATCTTGCCTATCCCTGAGCTCACATATTATGTATTTATTACATTCATTCATCTACCACTAAATTGATTTTTGTAGGTGCATCTAAAATAGATTAGAAGCTCCATGAGTAGAGAATCTAGTAGGTAATCTGTCCAGGGTCACACAGCAAATAAGTGGCAAAAATGAGATTTTAACCCAGGCAATCTGTCTCCAGTGAGTTCTTCCTCTTAGCAATAAACCCATACTATAGTAATCTCCATCAGTCACAGTGCCTAGCTCAGAGCTTGCTTACAGGGCCATTTAATACTTTATCAAGCAGCTGGGCACAGTGCATGCCTGTCATCCCAGCAGCTCAGGAGGCTGAGGCAAGAGGATTGGGAGTTCAAAGCCAACCTCAGCAATTTATCAAGGCCCTAAGCAACTCAGTGAGACCCTGTCTCAAAATAAAATATAGAAAAGGGCTGAGGATGTGGCTTGGTGGTTCAGCACCCCTGGGTTCAATTCCTGGTACAAAAAAAAATAGTTTATCAAGCGAATAACTAAAAACATCACTGATCTAACTAGTACCTCTTAAACCTTTAGTGACTTAATAAACTATTGGGAATCAGCAACTCAGTATCATTAATCTGAGTTAGAGTGCCTGGCTATGGATCTAATTAAGAGCAATTTCAGAATCAGAATTGCTGTTCCATTTTGTCTCTTGATCTGTAATGCATAGAAGGACCTACTCCCAGCTTCCCAGAAAGAAAAAACAATGTGATTACTTACTAAAACAAGAAGCTGTGTGTTGGCAAAGCTTCTAGCTCGCATGTTCACTGGGAAGTGATGGGGATGGACTCGGTGGTCTCTAAGGTCCCCTTCAGATTGTTTGAACAATCTGATCTTGAGACTATGAAATTAGAAAAGGCCTCCAGCTGGGTGTGGTGGCACACGCCTGTAATCCCAGCACTTTGGGAGGCTGAGACAGGAGAATTGCTTCAAAGCCAGCCTGAGCAATAGGGAGGGGCTAAGCAATTCAGTGAGACCCTGTCTCTACATAAAACACAAAAAGGGGTGGGATGTGGCTCAGTGGTGGAGTGCCCCTGAGTTTCCCTGGTACCAGAAAAGAAAAGAAAGGGCCTCCACCTATGTCAGAAAACATCACTGAGTTTCAGCTTTGTCACTATTACAGTGACTCTACTCCAATAAGTCAACCTAAATCTCAGATTTCCCATCAGAAAGTCAATTCATTCATTCAAAAAAAAGTTTTTGAACATCTGAGTCCCAGCCACCAATGTCCAGTAACAGGACCATGAACAAGACTTGGCCTCTACTCTTTCAGCCACAACAATCAAATGAGACCTATATTGTTGGGTTGTCTAAGTTACAGAAAAAAATTGACGATCTCAATAGGATTCTAGTTTTGTCAAATCCAACACAAACTGAATTTTTTTGGAAAAGACTGACAGCTTATTTTAATTAAATGCAACATGGCCGCTTCCCCCGGCCTCCAGGCAACAAGAGAGGACCTGCGTGGCAGAGTTGCTGGCAGGGTGAGGCTCCATACCCCACTTCCGCAGGCCTCTTGTCTGAAATACACTAGGCTGGGAGTCTGGAACCCTGGGTTCACCAGCTCTCAGCAGAGCTGAGTGACTCCAAGTCACCAGCCACCTTCCAGGCTTCTGTTTGCTCATCTATCAGAGGTCAGAAACTGGTCTTCCAGGGCCACTGTGAAACAAGGATGGGGTCATTCATCGTTAGGGCAGAGCCGGCTCAAGGAAGTAAACCACAAAGACCTGGTGAGGGCTCCGTGTGGAACCGCTGGGCGGCTGCCCCTGGGGCTGCAGCCCTCGCTCCAGAGGCCAGGCCCACCCGGTTCCGTCCTGGCTCCAGCGCATTTTCGCTGGGTGGCTCTGGATAAATCGACTGCCTCGCCACCTAGGGGAGGATGTGGATCAGCTCCCAGGCCGCCGGGTTGAGCCTCCCGGACGACTGGAGCACCGCAAGTGGGCGGGGGATGTGGACTAGGGCACAGCGGCGGGAAAGCCTGGCGCGCGCGGGGCGGGTCGCGTGACGGCCGCGAGCCCGCGCGGAGGCGGGGCGGGGGCGGGGCCTGGCGCGCGCGGCCCCGCGGGTGACAGGGCGGGCGGGAAGGGGCGGGGCCTCGGGCGGGGCCGCC
>PVHX01023677.1:0-25299 GCA_004024805.1 Geosciurus inauris
GTCACTTAATGAAAAATAAGTCAGGTTTGATAGAAAACATCAAACTCCTTTAGGATCTGACTGATCAGATGTCAATAACCCCAAAGAGATAAGCTCATGGGTTTTCTTTACAAAATTCCCTTGTATAGTATAATTTTCCTGATTTGTCTCCCCCTGCCATGTCTGTTCAAATTTATTCAATCTTAAATCCAGCAGGTTTCTAATCAGACATTTAATCAGCTTCTCCTCCGGGATCTTCGGATTCTCAAGGAGGACAGTCACTCACCTGCAACTGTTTCCTGAGACTCTGCTCCAGCATTCCTGGCTCCTGCCTTCACATCTACACTCAGGAAACTGGCCACCAGCTGGCAATGCTATGGCTGCAAGGCACCTTTCAGACTTCTCATCTTGGGAGACCCTAACCTTTGGGGCCTGGGTGCTCTACCTTCTTCCCCTACCCCCCATCCTGATCAACAGACATCGCCCCAAATCCGCTCGAAGTAGCCAGAAGAGCCAACGTCGTCCACGTTCCCATCCTTATAAAATCAAAAATGGGGGAATGTAAGGTAAACAGACCCTTTCTAATTTTCACATCCCCTCTCTAAAAGCCCAAGGCAGTTCCCGCCCCAGGGGGTTCCTCTCCCGAATCTTCCACCTGGGAAACAAAGCCTAACTGCTCAGGTTAGCACATCAAAAGAAGACCACGACTGCTTATCTGTCCCGCGGATTTTAAAGTGACCAATCCCTGGCTCGCCACGCGGTTTTGTAGTGGGCTCTATAAAAGCCCTCCCGCGCGTCCCCTCTCTCTCTCTCCTCTTTCCTTCGCCTGGGCGCCCACTCCCCTGAATAAAGAATCTCCTGGCTGTACAGAGGTGTCTGTGTCTGGCTGGCCGATACCCTAACAGTGTTCACATGGAAAAACTGGGCAGCTGTTTGATGGAGTCTAAGAGGATGGAAGGATGGACTAGTGACCTTTGGGATTATTTCCAAACTAATTCTCTGGATGTTAGAAGGAGAAACTTGTTTTTGCATCTAATACTGTATACTTTTCAAAACAGTCCTGTGAAGGAGTATTTTGAGTCTCTTTTTCAATATAGCCTTAGGAAGCAGGTTTATTTTTTATTCTTTAAATTTTTATTTGTTCATTTTAGTTATAGATAACAATATAATTTATTTTGATATATTTATGTAAGCATGGATAATATGTCAGAAACAGGTACTTTAATTTGATTTTTAGAATCAAAATTATTTAAGAGGATGTACTTTAAAACTTTCAGTATGAACTGAACTTACTTCATTTTTCAATTCTGTGCCTGGATATCAGATTTTGGAGAACTAAGGATCAGACTTGGTTTGGTATGAGGTAAAGAAAATGTATAATCAGGAAATAAATATTTTCTTGTCATTTATTTAATGTTCATTAATAGAGGAGAAACATTTCTTTCAATAAAAACTTAAGAGCCTTCTGTTTTCTGAATTGCTTTTTGTTTATGGAAGAAAGCTAACATTTTGGTTCTAATTAGTTGACCAACTAGATCTTAACCCTTTGCATTTGTTGACTGAAGTAGCATTTCACATACAGTGTGCAGCATTACTGAAAATAGTACCATCATTAGTTCATACTTTATTAGTTCATTATTTGCCTTGGATAGAGTTTGTGCCATGTTAAGTTCAGCCTGATTGTAAGGGTAAAGTCTTTAGTTTCTAAAGAAGCTAAAATGAGAGCATTGTTAAGATTGTGGATACAGTTAAGAGTTGAAAAGTTCAAAGAAACAACCTAAACAATTAATATTTTGTTATTGCTTCACTGAAAAAAAATTATATGACTGATTAAAGTTCATTTTCTTTCATAAGATCACAGAATTATGAATCTTAGAAGGAAAACTCATAATCACTTTTAAAAATTTGTGACATGTTATTTTAATCACATGAATTTTTAGTTGTAATCCAAAGCAAACAAAAGGGGAAAAAAAACAATAAAAATTAAGTGAATTTAAATTTATCTATAAAGGCTAGGATTAGACAAGCTGACTTTCAAAATATTTTTCAGTATTGAAATTAAATGTCTAATATGATAAATTATAATAGATTGCTTTGGATTGACTGTTTTAAAAAATATTTCAGACTGGGGATGTTGCTCAGTGATAGAGTGCTTGCCTAACATGAGTGAGGCCCTAGTCTTAATTCCCAGCAGTGTGTGTATGTGTGTGTGTGTGTGTGTGTGTGTGTGTGTGTGTGTATGCATGTATAGATGAATGAATGAATGAAAAAAAACAAACATTTCAAATATAAGTTGAATTAGAGGGTTGGAGGTCTAGCTTAGAGTCTAGCTGGAGTGTTTGTCTAGTATGTATGAGGCCCAGAGTTCAGTCCTCAGCACCACGGGGAAAAAAATTGGAGAGCTCTGTCATTTTAAAAATTAATGTATCATTAGCTTTAATAACATATAAGTTTCAAGAAAACAGAATGGGTAATTTTAGATTTAATTATTTCACAGAGCATAACGAGAATGTTAGCATTTCATGGCTGAGGTGAACTAAGAATTGAGGAAGAAAACTTCATTTTTCAAAGGGATGTTTAGTAACAAAAATGTTTTGTAGTTTATTATTAAAATGCTCTTTGTAATTTTTAATTAGAAGCAATAATGAGATAAAATATGGACTAGCTTAAGAATTGAGCACCATTATATTTGCTGTGGCCAAAGTTTTTTTTTTTTTAATTAATTTTTTGTAGTTGTATATGGACAGAATGCCTTTATTTTATTTGTTTATTTTTATGTGGTGCTAAAAATATGCCTCACATATGCTAGACAAGTTCTCTGCCACTGAGCTACAGTCCCAGCCCCAAAGTTGTTTTATTTATAAGAGATAGAACTTTTTTTTTTTGATACGGGGGACTGAACTCAGCATTACTTGAACACTGAGCCACATCCCCAGCCCTTTTTTGTATTTTATTTAGAGACAGGGTCTTACTGAGTTGCTTAGTGCCTCACTGTTGCTGAGGCTGGCTTTGAACTCGCGATTCTCCTGTCTCAGCCTCCCAAAGTGCTGGGATTAGAGGTGTGCTCCATATCTATCCAAACAGTCTCATGTTTTCTCCTCCTTGATTCAGTAATTCTTCTTTCTTAAAAAAATTTATTTATTTGGGCTGGGATTGTAGCTCAGCGGTAGAGCGCTTGCCTCGCATGCGTGAGGCCCTGGGTTTGATCCTCAGCACCACATACAAAGCAATAAAATAAAGACATTGTGTCCATCTATAACTAAAAAATATTTAAAAAAAATTTATTTATTTTACAGTAGAATGCATTTTGACACATTGTACACAAATGGAACATAGCTTCTCATTCCTCTGGCTGTACATGGTGCAGTCATTCCAGTAGTGTAATCATACATGTATATAGGGTAATAATGTCTGTTTCATTCTATTGACCTTCTCATCCCACAACCCGACCCCTTCCCTCAATCCCCTCTACACAAACCAAAGTTGCTTCATTCTTCCCTATCCCCCCAACCAGGGGGTCAGCATCTGCTTATCAGAGAAAACATTTTGGTTTTGGGGGGATTGGCTTATTTCACTTAGCATGATATTCTCTAGTTCCATCCATTTACCTGCAAATGCCATAATTTCCTTCAAGGCTGAGTACTATTCCATTGTGTGTATGTACTATATTTTCTTTATTTATTCTTCTGTTGAAGGGCATCTAGGTTGGTTCCATAGTTTAGCTATTGTGAATTGAGCTGCTATAAACATTGATGTGGTTGCATCACTGTAGCATGCTGATTTTAAGTCCTTTGGGTATAAACGAAGGAGTGGGATAGCTGGGTCAAATGGTGGATCCGTTCCAAGTTTTCTGAGGCATCTCCATACTGTTTTCCATAGTAGTTGCACCAGTTTGCAAACCCACCGGCAATGTATGAGTGTACCTTTTTCCCCACATTCTTGCCAATAGTTATCGTTTGTATTGTTGATAATTGCCATTCTGACTGGAGCGAGATATAATGTTAGAGTAGTTTTGTTTTGCAGTTCTCTAATTGGTAGTAATGATGAACAGTTTTCAGTACTACTTCTTAAAGAGTCAATTTATGTTTTATCTTACTGCTTTGTCATGAATTTCAAACCTTTCAGCCAGGTTTCTCATCCTGTTCTACATCCTATTAAGTGCTTATCCAGTTTCCCTCTTTGGAGTATTTTCTGCATGCAGTGATATTAATGCTAAGCCAAATATGCTGTTCATTCAACAAATGTATATTGAGAGTCTGTAATGTGTTAGGTATTGTTCTAAGTGTTCAGGCGACAGTTGTGAACAACAGATAGGTTTTGCTCCCATTGGAGCTTACCTTCCATTAATAGTGGGCAAACAGACTTTAACAAATAAAATGTAAAAGAAAATTTAAACATAATAATTGTGGGTAGTCAAGAAAAGCTGCTTTGAGAAGTTGAATTTTGAACTGAGTTGTGAATAATGAAAAAAATATGAATATGGAAGAGAACATTCACTAAAAAGGAGACTAATGCAAGTATGGCTTTGGATGAAAAGGAGTAAACTTTCACTTTGAAGAGAAGAAAGATGGCCAGCATGGTGTAGTTTAGTGAGCACAGGAGAGAGAGTGAGTGAGATGAGGTAGAGAAGTGGATGAGGCCAAGCTAGCCTTGGAGGGCCATATCAGAGTCAAGATTTCATTTTAAGCAAATGGGTAGAAAATTTTTACATGACCTGACAATGTGTCATCTGAAAAACATTTTTATTTGTATGGGGAGAGTGAACTGAAGGAGAGAAAAGAATGAAAGCAAAAAAGTAAAGAGACTAAGAAATAGTACAGCTCATATAATGGTGACCAGAAGAGAAGGGAAAGAGTGAGAAGTGGATGGCTTTGGGATGTATTTTAAAGTTATTACCAGAGACTTCCTGATGGAGTAGATGTAGAAGATAGATCATGGATGACTCAAGTTTTGATTTGAACATTTGGGGGAATAATACCATTTATGAAAATGGGAGAAACTAAGCAGGAAATAAATTTCAGAATGAAAATCAAGAATTCTGTATTGCCATGTTGAGTTGTAGATGCCTATTTAGACATCCAAGTGGAGATGCCAAGATGAAAATTGTATGCATCTGGAACTTTTGGAGGTGGCACTTTAGGGTTAGGGAAATAAATCTGGGTCATCAGCATAAAAGTATCTGTGGGAGAGGATGAGGAAATTACCTAAGGAAGGAACATAGAGAAGCTTTGAAAACTTGCACAGCTTATATCAAGTAAATATAGATATCATTTAAAAATTCAGTTTAGAAAACTTTGTGATACATGTAGGAGAGTAAAAAAGAATGCCTCCATGAAATCACTGAAAACTATGCCCTTCCTTTCTAATAAAGTTAATTCTTAGAATGCTTCTTCCAAGCTGTGTCCACTGGAATGGTTTCCTCCTCTATGGGTAAGAACATTTTATTTTAATCCCTTTTAATTAAGGGAATTAAGCTCAGAATGAGTGAAAACTTTCCTGCTTAGATTTTATTAATCTTTTGCCACTCATTATTCCAGTAAAAAAGACCTTATCAAAGGGAATGGTCTGTCTCAGACCATGTTTTGCTCTCACTGTTGCCTACCACAGTTGTTTATTGACTGCCATGCTGCCACCTGATTTTAGGAGATCTTTGCATTCATCTGTTTCGTAGTAGGTTGTGCTATAGATATGTATTACAAACACAGCATAATTTGGCTACATACAAAGTTAACCCCTCTCTCCAGTTCCTTGAAAGAATGTGACTTAGCAAATCTTATGTGGAGTTGCATTTATTTTCTCTCAAATGTGATTATATACTGGAAATGGGATTTTTCTTGTGCTAGAAGATTACTCCTAGAGCACTTTGAGTAGCACAAACCATTTTAAATGGCATTTGAGAAGATTTAAAGTATTTCAGTACTTGAAAATAAACCTTGAAGTATTTAAAAATTCTGTCTGGAATGTTCCAGTAAACCAGAACATTCTAATGTTCTAATGATGATATTAATATTTCTCCAATAATGCTAAATGTGACCTACATGTTACAAAGTATTCAGGTGCAAAAGAACTTGGCAATGTTTACATTAAGATGATCTCTTACTGGGGGCTGGGATTGTAGCTCAGCGGTAGAGCGCTTGCCTTGCATGCGTGAGGCCCTGGGTTCGATCCTCAGCACCACATACAAAGCAATAAAATAAAGACATTGTGTCCATCTACAACTAAAAAAATATTTAAAAAAAAAAAAAAAAGATGATCTCTTACTGGAAGTTTTCAGTTTCTCTGTGTTCCCTCATTAGGTAATTTCATCATCTACTCCCACAAATACTTTGAAAGCTAGTGTTTTTTCCTAAAGTTAATTTTGACTTTTTTGCAGACCCTTTTACTTTTGACTTTTTAATATAATGTGTATTCTAATAGATAATATGGTATTTAGTCACATGTTTAATTTGTACAATACATTAGACATTAACTTTCCACACCTATTGTATTGTCTTCAAAACTACTTGGTGATTAGGTAGAACAGCAATTAATATTCCTCTGCTATAGTTGGAACTGGTAATTTGCCTGTGTTGGTCTGCCTTTCAAAAAGATGGAGACCTTTAAATAAGCAACAAACATAATTACAATACCAATACGTGTTAAAATCCCAGCAGTTTCCTACCATCATCAAATATATAATATTCAATTGCTTAATATCACAAAATATCCATTCACATTTTCTCAGTTGTTCTCAAAAGGTTTTTTTGTTTGAATCAGTATCTAAATATGATCTAAATACTGTGTTTGGTTGATAAACTTTTTAATATTACTAGGTAGGTTTTCCTCTTCATTTCTTTTTTTTTTTTCACATTTTTAAAAAATTACAGATGGACACAATACCTTTATTTTATTCATTTATTTTTATGTAGTGCTGAGGATTGAACCCAGTGCCTCATATGTGGTAGGCAAGCACTCTACCACTGACCTACAGCCCAGCTCTGTTTTCATTTCTTTTTTTTAGTTGTAGACAGACACGATATCTTTATTTTATTTATTTACTTTCTATGTGGTGCTGAGGATCAAACCCATGCATGCAAGGCAAGTGTTCCACCACTGAGCCACAATCCCAGCCCCCTCTTTTCATTTCTTAATGAAGAAACCAGGTCATGTGTTGTGTGGTTTCTCACAGTGCTTCTATGGCTACAACTTCATAGCATTATTTAACATTTCCTTGGCCCCTTGTTTGGTTGTAAATTAGTGGTTAGCTCTGGAAACTTCATTTGCATTTTGCTTAAATCTTTCTTCTATTATTAATTCCAAAGTTTTATTATTTCAAAAAAATTTTCTCTTTAGGACCTGATTAATTGTACCTTTTGAGTCTTTAACAACACTTCTAAATTCCTTAATGTCTTGGGCTATGGAAAACTTAAGCATGCTTAGCCTGTGTTGTAAGAAGGGCAAATTAATAGTCAATTGAAGTTAAACTTATCTTCACTATTTTTCATTGTTTTTCAAATTACTGAATATTTGTACTCACCTTAAATTTTGAAGTAGTTTGTCCTTAGGGTGTGTGTTTTATTTTAGTACTTAAATCTGTATAAAGAAATCTTAAGGTCTCAGCTAGTGGGTATTTCAATAAAATTATAATATTCTTATTGGTATATTTTCAAAGAATCTGCTATGTAAAAAGATAGTTTCCTTATTTTGGAGAAAGGATGCCAAAATAGTGTATTGATTTTATTAGGAGGAAATCATTCAGCTAATGTGTTAACAAAACTGTGATTTTATCAACTAGCCTTTGAAAAATGTCCTCCATTTGTTGGATTCACAGATATAGTTGACAATATTTATAAAGGACAAAAATTATGTATATCCTAAGCACTTGAAAATATCCAACAATATATTACCTCAGGTAAGTAGAGGTCTTAGTTTCTAGTAATAATACAACTACAAGGTAGTACCTAGTTTTATAGTTATCTTGTCCAACAGTAGGTAGGCTAACCATATACCAAGTATGTAGATTTCTTATAAAAACTAGGATAAAATTAGATATAATAAGTTTCTCTTTCCTACATGTTTTCACATATACATAACTATGTATATTTTAGATATAAATGCAATATGATCACATGCCAATATGATCATTCTATTGCTTTGTGATTCAGTAGAATTAGTGATACACATGCACAAATACACCATAGGCAATTAATGTACTTCAAGAAATATAGCAAGAAACTTGGTATATGGACGTGGATAAAATTTAAATACTGTGCATTCTAAAACTAAGTGCCAAATAGTACTGAATAGTCAGTGTTTGAGAGTGGCTACACAAAGATGGTATAATATAGGGGTGCTGCCTTCTGAGTTTAAATTCTGCCAGAGTTACTTGCTTCAAGACTAGACATGTCATGTCTAGTCCTTATATATAAAACAAGGATAATATTTATTCTAGGGTTGCTATGAGAATCAAATGAGAAAATGCTTGTGAAGTACTTAAAATCATGTTTGACACACAATAAATATTTAATACATGTCAAATATGTTATTTCTCAACTAATTTTTCCAACGTTTTCTTAGAGAATTCCTTAAGTGAACAGTTCTTGATTAAAGCCTATTCTTTTTTTTTTTAAAGACAGTTATTCAGTGTCATGATCAGACGATTATATTTAGCAATCAACAGCATGGGTGCAAAAAAAAAAAAAAAAAAGCCTACTTAAAACCCTTTGTTGGAATGCTTTACACTTTCCACAGAACAGAAACTAAATAACCTGTTACACAATTAGTCACAAATACAGTCCTTGAGGTTTTTTTGCCCATACGTGAGTGTTGTCCAAACCATGTCGTCTTTGTAGCAGCTAGGCCCTGCCACAACTGTGCTAGGCTGAGTTCACAAATGTGTTGTAACTTGTAGCTTCCCTGTCACTTCTCTGGCTCTCCTCTCTGCTAAGCTGTGTTTCCTGGTTAAAACTCTCTGTCACTGCCATAGCTACTGCTGCTGCTGGAACTGCCATAGCCACCTTGGTTTCGTGGTTTGGCAAAGTATTGGCCTCCACCACCATAAGGTCCAGAGTTTCTGCCTCCAGAGTTTCCACCCTTCATGAGTCTAAAAGTTGATGACTGATTGTTGTGATTGCCAAAATCATTATAGCTTCTACCATCTCCAAAATTGCTTTCATCATTACCAAATCCGTTGTAGCTGTCCCCGCTGCCACCATATCCACCACCACCACAGCTGCCACCGAAGCCATCACGACCACTGAAGTTCCCTCCACCACCAAAATTGTCATTTGCACCAAAACCACCAACACAACCACCACCAAAGTTTCCAGAACCACTTTGATCTCTTTAGATAAATGAAGCAATAGTCATCTCTTGCTTTGACAGGGCTTTCCTCACTTCATAGTTGTGGCCATTCACAGTATGGTATTTCTGAATGACAATCATATCCACAGAGTCATGATTGTCAAAAGTCACAGAAGCAAAGCCCCTTCTCTTGCTACTGCTTTGGGCAGTCATGATTTCAATAACTTCAATCTTCCTGTACTATTCAAAATAATCTCGTAGGGGATGTTCTTCAGTGTCTTCTTTAATGCCACCAACAAAGGTCTTTTTCACAGTTAAGTGGGTCCCTGGTCTTTGAGAATCATCTCTTAAGACGGCCCTCTCTGGTTCCATAACTCTTGCATCCACCTTGTGTGTTCTTACATTCATGGCCTCATCCACTTCCTCCACAGTGGCATAAGTGACAAACTCAAAGCCCCTGGAGCACTTGGTGTTTGGGTCTCTCATTACTACACAGCCCATGAAGGTTCCCCATTGCTCAGAATGGCTTTTCAGACTCTCATCAGTTGTTTCAAAGCTCAGCCCTCTGATGAATAGCTTCTGGCTCTTTAGGGGACTCTGATTTAGACATGACAGTAGCAGGAAGAGAGACTTTCTTAGCGGCATTCATGTGCAGAAAGGAGTAAGCTCTAAAGCCTATCCTTTTACACATGAATTTTTATTTTCCGTTTTAGTGGAAAATGTTTCTAAAATATATTAAATGCCACCTTGTTACACATTGTGTAATAGTATATTTCCATATTGCTTCAGGGTATTTCATGCTGAGTGTGGTGGCACATGCCTATAAATTGTAGCTACTAGAGAGGCTGAGGCAGGAGGATTGAGTTTGAGGCCAGCCTTGGTAACGTAGTGAGATTCTGTCTCAGAGTAAAAAATAAAAAGGGCTGGGGATATAGTTCAGAGATCGAGCGCCCCTGGGTTCAGTCCCCAGTACAAACACAAAAAAACAAAGACAGGTTTTGTATTTCAAGCTTGGTATAGGATGTGGAAGTCTGTTGCAGATCTCTTCGCCAGTGGTTTAAGATGTTATAGTCTCCCTTTCAGGTGCGTATCCTTCTGTGCTCTTCCCTTCCCTTCTGATCTACTATAGACAGGGTAACCAGATGTGAAGGCTTATTAGAATTATGCTGAAAAGAAAAGGTGAGCTAAAAGAAAGTGGGAATGGCTCTCCTCAGTGTGACACCTTGAAGCATTAGTGAAGGAACTAATCAAGCTCCACAAACCTTATATTCACTTCTGGATCCTTGGCTATACTTCAGGTAGCTACAGTCGTTGTATGTAGTGTCCATATTAAATATGACTCTAGCAACGATGGTGCTTTAAAATGTGATGTAGTCAACGTCAGTGACCTTTTCAGCTTTATTGAGGTGTGACTGACAAAAATTGCATATATTTAAGGTACAACATGTTTTTATACACGTATTCATTGTGCAGTGAATACAACCATCAAATTGATGTCTCCATCACCACACATAGTTACCGTATTTTGTCTGTGGTGAGAACTTGAGATCTACCCTTGGCAGATTTCAAGTATACATTGTCATCACTGTAATCATCATACTATATATTAGAACCCAGAACTTAACTGCAAGTTTGTGCCCTTTGATCAGTTTCTCCATTTTTATCCTCACAATGACATTTAAAAATATCCATTTAGAACTCTGAGTAGGTTTTTGAGAACTTTGGACTACTGCGACGACTGCATCCACATGTGGGTTGAAGGCAATGCTCTTTTGCCTTGGTCACATATTCAACCAGGATTCAGTATTCTGTCCTTTTTCTCTGGTCACTTCTATAGTTTGAATGTTTGTCTCCTCTAAAATTCACAGGTTGAAAACTTAAGCTCTAATACAATGGTGTTGGCAGGTGGGTCTTAAAAGGGAAGTGTTTAGGTCTTGGGGGCAGAATCTTCATGAATGGACTAATGGCCCTATAAGGCAGCCCTGGGGTGATTGGCAGAGCATTTGCCTAGTATGTGTGAGACCCTGGGTTGGATCTCCAGCTCAGCAAAAATAAAGAATTAATTGAAAAGGGTTTGTGGGAGCAGGCTCACTCCTACACTCTTCTGTTTCTTCTGTTGCTCCTCTCTGGACGGTGTAGCATTTAAGGTACCATCCTGGAATGGGAGGCTGGGCTCTAACCAGACACCAAACCTACCAGCACTAACTGAGAAATCATTTTCTGTTCTTTATGAATTACTCAGTCTCAGGTATTGTAGTATAGCAGCACAAAACAGGATTGCTTTTAATCAGTTGGCTTATATAAAATAATTTTAATGGTAGATCAGTTTTACCTCCCCCTCGCCATATGGTCAGAATTTCAAAGGAATGCCATTGATTATCAAAAAACATTTTCTTTTTTATTTACTTATTTATGTGAAAAAGATTTCTTAACACTTAAATTCAGTTCTAACACCTGTAAAGCCAGGAGACCAAAAGGTGGCAAATAAAACCGCTGGGTAAAGCTTTATTGGGAAATACGCTTCTGGGCGAATCCTCCCTCCAACAGCGTGGGTCAGGAGAATTGCATAGGTGTTCCATGGTACAGAAATTTAAAGACCCCAGTCAGGAAGGGGAAGGCTTAAGGCAGGAAGAGGAGGGTTTGAGGTAGGAAGAGGAGGTATCTGGAGTCCTGTGTTCTCTGGGGTTGATCAGGGGATCCTGCTGAGGTCAGAGTCCTTCCGGGATGAGTCAGGAAAAGTCCGCTGATTGGTAGGAGGTGGCATTACTGCTTAAGTATCAGCATCTGGTTGGCTGTTCCTTTGCTCATGCAGGCTGCTTGATGCTTTGTTCCCCGCGGGGTGTTCGCCATATTGTGTGGTCTGCGTTGGCCTCGCAAGAAGAGACGCGAGATCTTGAGCTGACCTAACAACACCTATAGTCCCAGCTACTTGGGAGGCTGAGGAAGGAGGATAGCAAGTTCAAGGCAACTTAGTGAGACCCTATCTCAAAAATAAAAAGGGCTGAGAGTAGCTCAGGGGCAAAGTAGCTCAGAGGATTGAAAGTACTGGGTTCCATCCTCAGTACTGGAAAAAAAAATTGGTTGTAACTAATTTATTCTTTACAGCCAACCTAAATTTTATATTTTTGACAAATTACATATTTAATATATGTAAAAACTAAATCTAGGACAAATTTGAACAGTTTTATGGATATAAATTTTAAAACTATACATTGTTATAGTTTAGATATGAAGTGTTCCCCCACAAGCTCTTATGTTAATGCAGGAGGTGAAATGATTAGATTATTAAAGCCATGATCTAATCAGTTGTGTGGTGCTGGGGCTCTGGCCCAGGAAGCATGGTTGGGGCTCGGCAAGTGGAAGAAGATGGAAGATGCAAGACAGTAGACATGCTTTATTCAAAGGTGGCAACAGCCTCCAGCTTCAGGTTTAGCTCCCAGCCAGTTCCATTTTGCCCCAGTCAATTCCATTTAGCCTCCCATGAGCCATTTCCATAGGTCCTTTTTATATGGTGGCCAAAGAAGGCATGCTGCCAAGAGGTTACATAAGTGGATGCATGCTCACAAGCAAAGGTATATGACCTTTAGTACATATGGTGAATCTGAGTGTTTCTGGCTTTGACTACACACTGACCATAACAGCTAATTCATGGCCTCGGTTATAAACTAAAAACGGCCTGCTGGAAGCCACAAGGAAGCCATTTTGGGCTCCAACAAATGGATTAACCGATTTGATGGATTAGTAATTTGAATGGATTACTAGGTGGTTAGGCAGATGAGGCTTGGTTGTAGAAGTACATCACTGGGGGGGCATGACTTGGGGATTATATTTATTGTCCCTGGCTCTTCTTGCTCTCTCTCTGCTTCCTGGCTGCCATGAGTAAAGCAGCTTCCCTCCACCAAGCCCTTTTGCCTGATGCTTTGCCTCACCTCTAGGCCAGAGTGATGGAGTCTGGACCATGGACTGGACTTCTGCAACTGTGAGTCCCACATAAACTTTTTCTTCTGTAGTTTGTTTTGTCACTTTTTTTGGGTCATAGTGATGAAAAGCTGACATAAATATTTTTAATTTATATGCAAAAAGTTGCAGAAAACATATAGGTAATCAATGAAAGACTCTCTAGCCAAGTATGTTACTTTTAAAAAAAATATAAGATGGGTTGTGCTGAGTTGCCCAGGCTTGCCTCGAACTTGTGACCCTCTTGCCTCAACCTCCAAAGTAGCTGGGATTATAGGCATGCACCATTATGCCCCAAACTAAAAGTATATTAGGATAAAATGCTGTGGGATGGTTGGAGAGGATACATGTAGCAGTCCTGTTTGATGAGAAACCAGTTTAGATGGGAAATTTAATATAAAGAATTCTTAACTATGATGTAAATTATAAAGTCACTATTTGGCACCCTAGGAATGAACGGCACCCAAAGAAAGACAAACTCCAGGGGTTCAGGCCCAGGGATAGTTCTGCAAGGCCTGAGCTGGTCTGGAGTTGCTTTGTAAGCACAGGTGGGGGAGTACACTAACAGCAAAAAGTGGCAAGGACCTACACTAGGAGCCCCAGGGGCTGATAGGGAGACCCTTAAAACTGGCAAATGAAGTGCCTCTAGTTTCTGGGTGGGAAGGGTGAAGGAAGACCCAGCTGCAAGTTTACTGAAGGATGCATTCAGGGTTAAAAGGCAATAAACTGATAACTGACATTGTATGAAGTCAAGGAATAAAATGAATGATGTAAAATTTCCAAGTGATCAAGAGCTAATTGCTTTTTTAAAATTTTTTTTAAAAGTTATAGATGGATGCAATATCTTTGTTTATTTTTATGTAGCATTTAAGGTACCATCACACATACAAGTGTGCTACCACTGAGCCACGACCCCAGCCCCAAGAGCTAATTGCTTTTTAATAGATGGGTATTCTAATTCAAGTTCCAAATGTTTTCTTCTTCCTTGCCAATACATTGTATCCTTGCCTTGGTTTTAAAAATCTTTCAGAATGATTTAATTTTGTCCTAAAAGCTTACTGATAACACCTTCCATCTTTTTTCCACAACCAACAACCCTAATTGGTGGACTGTACCAAATACCAAAGTGATGACCCTCAAGGCTACCTAATGAGTCCTGGGGTGGCTGAGAGCCTGCTGATGGTTTCAATCTGTTGAGCAGCAAGAGGGAAGCTGGGTCTGTCAGTGTTCCTTGGGTAGAGAGCAAACTCAGACAATCATGACGCCCTGGCCAGATAAGAGTGCTGCACTGGGCTTCATGGACAAGGGTCTAGGAAACTAGGAGTACGTGTACCAGTTGTCCAAAGGTCACACAGGAAGCCTGCATGTGTGATATGCCCCAGGTGTAGCTGGTTTGGGTTGAAGGGGTTGGGAGCTGTGCAGCCTTCATATATCACATACTTGTGTGTTGATAACTAAGGTGTGCTCTCAGTGGTGTCTCAACTAGTAGTTTATGCTTGGGAATCACAAATTATAGCTTCATCATTGTTTTGAAATACTTGTAATGAAAATATCCATTTAAATTGAAACTAATTTACAGGAAATCTGAATGTATCTCTACCAAAGGAAGAATTGTCTGCTAAATTTCTTAAATTCACATGTGGCATTGTGAATCTCACTATTATGTATAATCATAATGCACCAATAAAAAATGTCTTAAATTCAGCTGTATACAATTTAGAATGGGAATCTCATGAATATAGGAGACCAATAGAGTAGAGGAAGGAGATGGAGAGGAAGGAGAGAAGGGCCAAGGGCAGTACTGGGGAATGAAACCTACCAATTTATGCTATGTCTATGTTTCAATATACCACAACCACTCACAAACACACACGTAATTATAATGCACTAATCAAAACAATGACAGAAGGGAGATCAGTAATATAGAACATGTGGATTGGGAAGGAGGCGAAGGAAAGGGAAGGTATCTGGGAATGAGATTGATCAAACTGTTATGTGCATGTACAAATATGGCATACTGATCTATTATGTATGATAATGCACCAGTAGAAAATTCTCTATGTCAGGACATGGAAATGGTTGGGAATCACTGATTTAGATAATGCAGTGTAGTCCCTGTGCATTATTTACACCAGCTTGTATGTTACTCTATGAGCATCGCATTGTTACTGGCTTCACAAAGATCCATTTGGATTCATGTTATAAGCCCTAGGAGGCTAGTTTCTGCATTCTTGTGTTCAACTGAAAGCACACTGTTCTTCCTAAGCCTCATCCTGGCTTCTTTATCCCTAGGGGGGTGGGAAATTAGGACAATAATTTTAGATATATATTTCATAGTTTAGTAAACTATGTTGAAACTATTCAGTACCTTTGTTCAATGATGATCTTGTATGTCTATGAGATATCAGACTAACAACAGTTGAGAATTTCAGTGAAGAATCAGTTTTAGATAACCAAGTCTAATCTTCATTTCAGAGGTGAGAAAACTGAACCTCAAAGAGAGGTCAAAGCTCAAGCAGCATTAGAGCCAAAGCTCAGACCAGAAAACAGATACTGAGCCTCCCAGTTAGGGCTTTACCACATCAACCTTCACTTGATTGCTCTTCATATTTATTAATAAGACTTTCTTTTTATGAACATTTTGGGTACATTTTAAATACATATTTAAACATACTAACTCAAAGGAGTTAGAGGTGTGTCCAAGAAATAAGGAATTGATAGGTCTAAGGACAATTCCTTTTTTCCTTTTCAGTGTACATCAGACATTGACAGTGAAATATACCAACCACTTGTTATTTGAAGGTTCTACTCAGGAACAGTTACAAATGAAGTGCCGTGAAAATGCAGAAAGGGATCAGGGAAGGTCAGAAATGGTTGCTTAAGCAAGTAGCCCTTGCAAAGGCATGTAGGTGTGTGCCTGGTGTTGTTGTGTGCTCTCCAGTGTTTGTGTGTTGCAAGGAGAGGTTGCTTTTGGTAGAGGTGCTGAAAGTTCTCAGATTGTGGCTAGACAGGCATCTATGGTTAGTTTTGAGAATTCCAGTCAGTGTGTTTAACATTGTTTCTGTGTGGACCATGTCCAAATTGCCAAACCACTCTTGGAGGTACACCTGGAATGCAGCTGCCTTGCTTTCTAGCCTCTTCAGAACAATTCTTTTTGAATAACAGATTATTGGAAGATGAGGCATGGCCTAAAAGAGTCAAAGTCTGGAATAATTAAGGAAGGGAAGATGGAAGAAGAAAAAGAAGCCATTTTTTTCCCTCATAAATAAGAGCTGTTTTTCTCAATAACCCAAGAATAGAGATCACAACATCAAAGCAATAAAGGGGTTTATGAAGTATTTAATACTGGTAATTCTAAGTATTTTTGCATATAGTGTAAGAATTTTAAAAAATAAGCTCCTATAGTCTATAAATTAAGTTTTACTATATCAATAATGTGAGTACATAATTCACTACGATTGTGCTAACCAGTCTAGTATTTGCTTTTAAGTTTTTTTTGTCAAAGTAAATTTATTTAAAAATTAAAACCCTCTATTCAGACTAAGACTTTATATATTTCCAGACTAAAACTTTTTATGATATATTCCCAAATTTAAGCTTTGCTGCACCAGAATACAACAGCAGCTAACATGATTATATACACTATAAGGATTACTGCAGTTTATTTAACACTAAAAGTTTTCATGCTTTATATACAATAAAATATTACAATGATCACTTTTTAATGCTTTATTCATTGATTAAAAGAATATACATTTAACATAAACCATACAACATCAGTCATCAGGTCAAACATTCAGCTGGTTTCCTTACAGTTTCTGTCAGGAGTTATTTTATCTGATCACATATACAAGATAAAATCTCACCACATCTGGCATTTACACACACTGTGCCAGTGGATTCACACTACTGATGTACATATAAAATCCGCATGGTATGTGCTCACTGGAGACAAAACAGTGCACACCTGTCAAAAGGTCATTTAATATAAGATGGTAAAACCATTTGTAAAACATATAAACTTTTTCCATAAATAGAATCATATCTGGACATCTGTTGCATAAATTGTGTTTCCAAAGCTTACAATAGAGCAGCCAGGTCTCAGCACTGCTGGGCACCCACGTTGGCTACTTACTTTATTATTGCAGACTGTCCTTTAACATTAAATGCACAACATTCGTACCACTTAAAACTGGGGTCAGGTGGAAGTCTCACAGAGACCACGTCTGTACCGCGGTTGCCCTGAACAGTTAAATTGGCTTTTAAAGCCTCTCAGATATAACAAGGTTTTAAAACATACTTCATGGAATGTTCTTCATGTATCATAGCAGCTCATACCTGTGATAGAACAAGCTTTCATTTTTTTCCTTTCTTTCCTTTACATTCACTATTCACAGTGAAACAGGTGCATGGTTTTTTTTTTTTTCTTTTTTTTGTTTTGTTATTTTTTCAGAGTTCTGAGGTTGCTGACTGAGCCACAGCACAGCTGTGTACCACAGGTCGAAATTCGACCTTAAATATTACAATCTAGCAGTATCTGGCTGACCACAGTGGGCCAGCCCCTGCCAGCATGTGGGCACTTCTTCATTTAAGTCTATTCTTTGGCAGCTGACACGCGTGCTGACAGAGAAAAATCCAGTGACTTGTTGCTAGGGATTTCACGACTAATGTCTGTTTGCAAACATATTTGTTTACAATGCTATTTTGATCTTATTTAGGAGGTTTTACACTGGAATACAGTTTCTCTCTTCCTCCACTATTTGAAATCTGGGCTAAAAAGCTAACTTGAATGTACAATGTAATTGTTGGATCAAATTATATCAGATACAGCCTGAAAAAATCTGACCATTTAAGTATTCATGTTTATGTAAATGCATTTTTTAAAAAAAGGATTAAGCAATGTTCTAACCTAGTACTATATGAGATTCAGAATGGTAATTGGTGATATCAACTCTAATGTAGGTAATGGAAGTTAAACTCTTGGCTTTCTGTTAAAGATAACTCATTTGGGATTATATTATCTCCTCTTATTCCATTTCAAATCAGAATTAATGAAATGCTATTGGAATACATAGATGCAGTGCATTGCATACAAATCCACTAGGCTATGGATATATATATATACGTATAAAAATATTTTGGCTCCTGAGTTCTGAACTCTGACACACAAAGAATAAAAATGTCCAAAAGGCAGAGTAGCTCAGTGAAAAACAAAGTTAGCCAGCAACCTCAGACAATCTTCGATTGTATGTCCTTAAGGTTTGGTAACAATTCCATTAACCGTGAAAGCCCTATACATTGTCACTTTGAACTTCTAAACCAATACCTGACTACGTTCTTTGATCAAGAAGTAGAATATACATATATAATTCTATAAAGCTAATACTGATTAAACACAGCACAAAGGGATTAATTCACACTACTGAAAAAAAAAAAAACATAATAGGACCCTACTTGTATATGTAACCACAGGAATTGTACATTTAAAAAAAGCTAAATGTCTTCGCTGAAGCGTTGCATCTCTCTGTAAAAATGACGATTTGGTTCAGTGAAGACGCTGAGTGATTCAATGTCCATGACAGCATGCCAAGGTTGACCCAGGCCCAGGGATACCTGCTCAATAAGGTTATGCACTGGATCCACATCCTGGTCGGCTAGTTCACCTTGGTCGAAATCAATGCTTTCTTCGGTGACTTCAAGCACTTTTAGATCACAGCCACGAAGACGAGCAATGGCAATGAGGTTGTGTGCCCACACTGTGTAACCTTAAAAATAAGCAAAAGACAATTCTGTCATTTTCTTCCATTTTATTTAATTTTTTTGATGTTAGTCTTTTTCTCATTTGATGCTTCTTGAGAAGCTTCAAATTTGTATCTCCCCAAATTGGTCCTTTTACATTAAAAATATACTGAAACTGGAAAAGGAAGCATGACTCTTTTTATTCCTGGGGGGTGGGAGCGGGGAGGCCAGAAGTTTGATACTGTCTTCAAGAACACCATTATGTGCAGTCAACTGTTAGGTAATGTAACCCTATTCTGACATTTCCTTCTGTACAAGAAATGGCATTTAAAGTTTAAAGTATATATAAATAAATTTTGAAGGTTTGAATAGTGATATACCACAAGTACAAAATTTTATTTCATATATGTGTACCCATTAACAATACAGAGTAAACTGGTATTTTTTCATTTGTGAAAAATCATCTTGTGTGGTACTTCACAATCCAAAGAAATGAAATGATACTTGCAAGTTTTAAGATAAACTGTTAATTATCAGTAGCAAATATGAAAAGCATAAAACAGTCATGGTATGATACGTATCAACTTCAAAATAATGGCTATCTCTGAGAAGAAATAAAAGGGAATGGATGGTGGAGGAGCTTTTCCTCTAACATCTTATGTCTTAAAAGAACAAAGGTGTTAAAAAGACTGGCTTAAATGAACTTTTAAATCATTTCACATTTCTGTATTCCCATTTTACCTAACCACTTTAATACTGGTCTATTCTTTACTACCTCTAATGACTGGCCAAATTATAAAACAAAACTTGAAAAACAAGATATACCCATTTTTGCATGGTGTAGACTAAAAACAGTTTAAAAACTAACAAAACAGAGCTAATAAAATATTTAAGACATTCTTACAAACTATTTTGTATGGATTGTATCAGAAAAGAAAGTAAAAATTTTCTTCTCATTTTTAGAACATCAATTTTATTCAAATGAGAAGAATTCACACTAAAATGAATAGCCCCACTAAGAAACAAAAATATAACTAACCAAAAGGATCATCATTTGAAAAAACATCATACAAACTAGTACACTGATATCTAGAATGTAAGAGATGAAGCAGTGAACATAAAAGAAACTACACCTGTTTATTATGCTTTTAAGGTATCTTGTGATTAGAGGAAATACATTTATTGCAGGGGGATGTGTATGTTTTCTTAGATAAATTTGATTTTAGATGTCATGTGAAATACTACGTGTAAAAAAAATTAACAGGAAAGCTGAAGCAGAATGTTTGGGATGGAGGTATGACTTTCAGTTTATAAGTGATAATAATTTTTGAATTTTAAAAAGCTCGAAGACTGCATATTAATTTGTTGTAATATTTCCTGACATTATAAAGGCCAGTGACATCTTTTTATTGGCATAAATGTTTTAAGTGTTAAAAAATATTTTAAGTGTAATGCCAATATCAAATTAATAGGGGGAAAAAATTACATACCATGAATGGCCAGAAGAGAGAGCTTTGTGCACCTCCATGCTAATAAAACCAACGGATCTTCATTTCGGTTGTCACTAAGATCTGGAAAACCAGACGTGTCTATCACATCATTCATCAATATAAAATGAGTGAGGAACTTGTCATACTGCCTGGATATAAGATCAACAATGGCCCCTGAAACACAAGTGATATAGCTGTCAAAATGAATCCTCTCTAGCGGTATACTGGGTTTCAGAATCTTTAACATATCTTCACTCTTGATATCAAAAGCCATTATATAAACCCGAAGACTGGTGCTCTTTCGTGACAGGGCTTTCCAATGGTCATCATTCGGCATGTTGTCCAAAGACTTGTGCATCACAGAAACATTGTGGACCAGGAGAGATAGTCGCTGCAAAGGCACATGGTTGCTATCAGTTAAAACTCTTGCCATCTCAGCTGTAAAGTCACAGAAATCCAGGGCAAGTGAGCGTAGATTCACAAATCGTTCTAGTTCAACTGCAGTGATAAGAGTGCTGTTACCAGGAATATTGTTGTCCAGTAAACTCAGGTGCTCCATGGTGTTGGCAATAGAGTTAGAGAGAGATGACAGTGATGTTGGAGTTACTATTTCCAGCATAAACCCACAGGACAGCCATTTCAGTTGCCTACTATTACTCAGTATTTCTTCAAACAGCTGCTGAATTCTATAAGGAAAACACATGCCACAATGATCTCACTAACATTTAGCTATAATCTTTTAATACTGACTTTTAAAAATAGGCAATAAATGGCATGCAATGTTGAAATATATTTTCCCTCATCAGTTAATTTCTACTCAACCCACAATAAATAGAACTAAAATTCACATTAACATCTAATGAATAAGATACATCAAACATATAGATGTATTAAACATATAAAAATATGTTCCTCATCTGACGAAAACAGCACTTTACATCAGTATGGTAGAAAAGACTGATGACAGACAAGCAGAGAATTAATAGTCTTAAGTAGCAATAATTATCCAGCAAGCTATTTGTTAGCTTAAAGATTTATGGCATGGAATGACACATATGTTCACTGTATTTCATTAAGACATTTGTGTTCTTGCAGAAAACAAAAGTCATTACTTTTCTGATTATTTTTGTAATTTTATAGTAAAAACTAAAATAAAAGTAATATATTAGTATAAACCCCTGTCTACTATGTAACTTACTGTTTAATTTTTTTGCCATCAGGGTCTGCCTTGCTGAGGTATGTATTTGACAAACTTCCTTGCTGTTGCAGAACACTTATGTCTCCAAAAAGACTAAACTTCTGGAGGTTCCTACAAGAAAAAAATTTAAAATGATTTTCTAAATGATTAATACATAGAATTATAAATTTTAAAAATAAAAATGTACAAAAGGAATATTCTAGAAAAGTTTACACCCTATAATTCACTTAGAATCCAACTAAATACTTTTAGTTTTCTATATACACAAAATACAAGGCAACATGATATGAGAAAAACAGCCTAAGCTTTGAATGAGGACTTGGACTTGGGTGTAAAGGTTGCTTCAGGAGCTCAATTTTCAAAAATATTTTTATTAGTGTGTTATAATTATGCATAACATTGGGGTTCAGTGTGACACAGTTCCACATGCACATAACATAATGTGCTCCATTTCATTCTCTAGCATTTGCCCTTTCCCCTCCATGATCCTCTTCCTCTATTCAACTGTCCTCCCTTCTATTCATTTTAGTTTTTTAATAAGTGTACTATAATTATACATAAATGTGGGATTCACTGTGATATATTCATAAATGCACATACCATAATTTATTCAGTTTAATTCGCCAGTACCTTACCTTTTCCTCTTCCCTTCCCTCCCTGCCCATTCCTTTACTCTACTGTTCTCCTCCTGTTTTCCTGAAATCTCTTTTTCAAATTCCTTTTTCTTTTCTAGCTTCGTATATGAGAGAAAACATTCAACCCTTGGTTCAATATTTTAATTAATATGGAAGTCTCAATGTGCCTGAGACACAATTTCCTTAGTAATAACTATACCTACCTTACAGAGTAGGGGTGAGGAACAAAAATGACATATGAACAACTCTACAAGCTCTAAGCTTTATACAGATGCTACTCATAACAAAAATTCTCAAACTAGGTAACTGAGTCAACACGTTAAATGGTCAAAGGTGGGGCTTTGCCTTGAAGATCTCAGTAAGAAATTTTCTTTAACTACATCTAAAGAGAACCTTCTCCAGTTTTGTGGTCAAATGCGTAGCTTTTAATTAATGGAGATAAAAATCCATGAAAAAATATTTTAGCTTTAAATAATTTCAGTTATAAGATATACTTTTCTAATAGCAAAATTCTAAGTAGTAGCAAACTAATATTAAAAACTTCTAAATGGCAATCCTAACTAAGTAGAGATTCCATTTATAACACAAAATATGGAGATAACTTTAATAAGAAATGTTTAAGCCACAAAAGTAATAAAACTTAAATACAAACCATTTCTTTTTTTTTTTTTTAAATATTTTTTTAGTTGTAGATGGACACAATGTCTTTATTTTATTGCTTTGTATGTGGTGCTGAGGATCGAACCCAGGGCCCCACGCATGTGAGGCAAGCGCTCTACCACTGAGCTACAATCCCAGCCCCAAACCATTTCTTTATAATGTCTCATTTTCCCAAATTAATAACCTTGATTTTACTGAAAAGCCTGATGATCTTAAAATTTAGCTTAAGAAATAATCACTAATTCATTTACTCATTAAACCAAATATCCCTTGGCTTAGTAAGTGCCAGGTACTATGCTACATATTAGGGGTACAAAAGTGATCCACTGCTGTGAAGGACAAGAATATGGTGCCATACACTATGAGAATATCTGACACTGTTAACTGAGAGAAGGCCTCCTGAAATAAAATGAATCTTAAGTATGAGTTAACCAGAAGAAGGAAGAATGTTACAGAAAAATGAAAAAGTATGTGCAGAGCCCTTGAAGTTGGAGCAAAGTGAGCTGAAAGAATCCAGAGTGACTGGTATATAAAGAGTGAGTAGATATAAAATGAAAAAAGGCTGTAGATATAGGCAGGATTCCATGTCAAAGAAAAAAAACCAAAAACAGTTTCTGCCTTCATTACAATAAGCTCCCTCAAAATGGTTTTAAGCAGAGAATAACGTAATTAAATTTGTGTCTGGAAAATATTACTATAGCCTTAAGGGAACAGCCTGTTAAGGAGGGCTGAGCCATAGTAGAGGGACTAGTTAAGAGAGTATGTTAGTGATTAGAGATGTGAGGTAATGATAGCCTGAAATTTTTCTGATGGTGGAGGTGGACAGAATAGAGAGTACAAGCTATATTTAAGGAGTAAAATGGACAGGAATGGATGCTAGATTAACTACAGGAGGTAAGAAAGTAATCAAGAGTACTAAATTTTCTGAGCTGTGGGACTGCAAAAACGGTAGAGCTTTTCACTTGGATTAAGAATACTAGAAATAAATCAAAAATTAATCAGATAATTGTGTGTGTCTGTGTGTTGAGGTGATGGAGTAGCTAGATTATGAGCTCTCTTTTGTACACACTGAGCTAAAGAGATGCCTGTAAAATAGTCAAGACTTTCTAAGCTTAGAAACAACTGAATAAGTCAAAGAGGAAAATTCTGACTATATAAAAATGAAAAACCTGATACTCAATGACATACTTCACTAAAAAGGGCATCCCAACATAGTGAGAAAACATGTGCAATAAATGCTAGTTATTTTTCAGATATAAAATAATACCATAGGAATTAAGAAAAACATTAAAATTCCAATGGTAAATGGGAAAAAGTTACAAAACAGCCAGTGTAGAATATATCAAGGAAAACATTAGAAGGATTACTAAAGGAAATAATCTTTTTTTCTTAGCCTTTAAAAAAGTTTCAAATTAGTCACCTTAGTAACTCAAATCAACTTGCCATGTGATGACCAGAGAAACTATTCTTTAAAAAAATTTAAAGAAAGATGTAAAACAAATGTAAAAAACCTAGTTTTCCATTAAAAAAGGATATAAAGCTGCTTTTGATAGAATGGCTACTATATCAGGCTCCAAAGGATACATAAGTATAATATCTATGTTTGCTTTTTAATTATTTCCCCTTTCATCCTTTATTTATTTAAAATTTGCCACATCCATAAATTTTAAGGAAGTTACTTTGTTTCTCATAATCCTTTCTAAAAAAATGAATATCTGTTTTTGGAGAATTTCTAATAATAGGAGAGTCATACAATCTATATAATATTTCTCCCTTCAAATCCAGTTTCCACTATTTTATGTCCATAACACTGTCCTGTGGCATTAAAACACATGCTAAAGAGACTTATTTCTTCTACAAAGGATTAAAGACCTGCCCAATCACTATAAATAAATATAAAAATTGCATAAGACATGATACAATTGTTTTCGGACATTGGACGACAGTAAGCATTATAGAACTGTGATCCCTGAAAAATAGAAAAAGTGAGATGAATGTTATGCTTGGTTCAGATCATGGCCTGGAAAGAATCTGAAGGTGACAATACAGGGTACGGTGTGCAGAAGTTTTTTAATTTGATGGCATCTCACTTACTGATTCTTGGTTTAATCTCTTGAGCTTTGGGAGTTTTATTACGGAAGTTGATACCTGTGCCAATGCGTTGGGAGTGTTTTCCCCATGTTTTCTCCTACCAGTTTCACTGTTTCTGGTCTAATTTCTAGGTCTCTGATTCACTTTGAATTGATTTTTATGCAGGGTGAAAGATAGGGATCTACTTTCATTCTTCTACATGTGGATATCCAGTTTTCCCAGTACCATTTCTCCAGAGTATGTTTTTGGCACCTTTGTCAAGGATCAG
>PVHX01023678.1:0-25320 GCA_004024805.1 Geosciurus inauris
AGAGAGAGAGAGAGAGAGACAGAGAGAGAGAGAGAGAGAGAGAGAGAGAGAGAGAAAGAGAGGGAGAGTATCTAGGGATGCTGCTAAGTAGTTAAGTGTCTCTGGGTTGAATTCCCAGTATGAAAAAAAAAATGGAAATATCACTTATTATTCCCCAAAATCTCTTTCTTGTATTCACATATTGACATCTGTTATGAAATTTTCTTTTGGATTTATGCATGTAACTACTTTTTTTCATAATTTGAGGAAGTAATATAATACTAACACTTTTTTTGAAGCTTGAGAAATTCAATTAAGTTTACCAAAGCAAGCAGGGACATTTATATGAACCAAAAAGAAACTATCTTGAGAGAGGCAGATAATTATCTGAATGATTGGTAATAAATAGCTTGGAGAAATGTTTATGGCATAAATAAGAGAAAATTACAAATATAGTGCTGCCAAAATTCATTCATTCGTTCTTTCTTTCTTTTCATTTTTATCTATTTATTTATTTACTTGTCACAGAAAAAAATCTGATTCCATAATTTTTATACTTTAAAAGTAAATTTACACACGTCCACAACATAATATGTCTACAGAATAGAATATTTTATATCTAATAAATTATATCTTTGAATAAGATTAATAACAATTTGTAAGGTAAATTAAGTGAAATGTGACTATAGAAATTTATATGAAATATATTTCAAATTTTATGAAAAAATGATTAAAAATTATAAATAGCTGATGATCATTAAATAATTTGTTAGTCACTTAACTAGTAAATATCTGTGATATTTCATTTCAAAAGAATAAAATATAAGATAAAATTATACAACTGGAAAATAAGACATTCAAAATTAGAGTTTTATAAAGGAAGAGAAATCCATTAAAAATTCTATTTCTGAATGAGTCAGAGCATGGAACATTTTAAAGTGCTATCACTTTTTAATTAACATAAAGAAATGTCACTAGAACTAGAATAAAATAATCAACATCATGGACATGCAATTCTTCTCCTGAAGTTTTTTAATTATCTAAAGCTTATCTTTCAAACCTACTGTATAAAAAGCAGAATTCACTATATCCATAAATTAAAGGGAAAAAACAATCTAGCAGTCATATTAACAAAAAGGGAAATATTTAGTTATAAATTTATTCATAATTAAAGTAAATTTGCTTCTGTGATAATACATTTGCCATATTAGAAAAAAGCACTTAATATATAAAACTGTATAACTTTTTCTTTGTTTTCTTACCTTTGTATTATTATGGAACTGTTAGCATATGTATAGCCAATGTAAAATCCCTTAAATGAGTCAATAAATTCTAACTCTAGTTATAGAGTGTAATAGTCAGATGTGGATTTTTAATAGAACTTTTGAGGTAGGGAAACTATGAATTATGAATCTGATACTTGCACTAACAGATTATTAGTGTCAGTGCGATTTCTCCTAAAGGCTTGTGTCTGTGTTAGGCAATATTATGTTGGTACACAGAATACTTATTCAATTTTCCTTATTTTCATAAGTTAGTTAATGCATAAGTGAGCATATACAATGATTTGTTATGTTTGTTCATTTCTTAAAATTATGGATTAATAAATCCATAAAAAATCATCTTTCAGAGAAAGAGGATTACTAACATCTTTGTTTCTAAATTGACTATCACATTTTGATAATCAAAATATCAAAAGTTTATCAACAACTACTCAGTTCCTTTCTGTTTAAGAAATCACTTTGAAGACTATATGTCTTTACCAAAAGCCTAGAACATGATGGAATGAAAGGAAGAGTGATATGTAAACCCTGTTCCTAAAGAACCATTCCAAGTGGTTTTCCACACATTCATGTGTGTTCCTGAATAGTGTTAGATAAGTCTAATTTTCCCACTTTCATATTTCAAAAGTTTGAACTAGGGACAGGTTATGTCCTTACAGAGAAGCACTGGACACCTGTTACAATGCCCACTTCCCTTAAACCATATCTCATGTAGGAACACTATAAGAGGAAAAAATGAACTGAGCTCATGTAGATGCACTAGAAACACATCTAGAAGGAGTAGTAGGTCAATGCTTCAAGAAGAACCTGTCAGATTTGAAGACAAAAGCAGTTAAAGTTCCTGATTTCTCTTTAGAGTCCAGGAAAGAGATAGAGTGACAAAATAGTGAGATAAATGGAGAATGTGCTCACCCAAGAAGTCTCTTTTCTTGCTGAATAATATTCCATTGTGTATATGTACCACAGTTTCTTTATCCATTCATCTATTGAAGGGCATCTGGGTTGCCCCCACAGTTTTGCAATTGTGAATTGTGCTGCTATAAATATTGAGGTGGCTGTGTTACTCTGGTATGCTGTTTTTAAGTCTTTAGGGTATAGGCCAAACAGTGGAATAGCTAGATCAAATGGTGGTTCCATTCCACGTTTTTAAAGAAAACTCCATACTGCTTTCCAGATTGGTTGCACCAGTTTGCAGTCCCACCAGCAATATTTGAGTGTGCCTTTTTCACCACATCCTCGTCAGCACTTATTGTTGCTGATATTTTGGATAGCTGACATTCTGACTGGGGTGAAATGAAATCTGAGAGTAGTTTTGATTTGCATTTCTCTAATGGCTAGAGACATTGAACATTTCTTCATATATTTGTTTATTGATTGTATATAATCTTCTGAGAGGTTTCTATTCAGTTCCTTAGCCCATTATTAATTATGGCATTTGCAGGTAAATTGATGGAATTGGAAAACATTATGCTAAGTGAAGTAAGCCAATCCCAAAAAACCAAATGCCAAATGTTCTCTCTGATTAGTGGATGCTGATACATAAGGGGGAGTTGGAATGGGGAACATAGGAGAAATGAAGGAACTCTGGATGGGGCAGGAGGGAGGTGGGGGGAGGGAAAGGGGAATGGGTGTAGTAAAGATGGTTGATTGAGATGATCATCACTATCCTTGGTGCATGTATGAAGACACAAATGGTGTGACTCTATCTGGTTGGCAACTAGAGAAATAGAAAAATTGAGCTCTATATATGTGCTATGACTTGAAATGCATTTAAATAAATTAATAAAAAAGAAGTCTTTTTTCTATCTGTACTAATTTGGGATACAGTGTACTTATTAACTGCATTAACTAAATGTATTATTATAACTTTCAGGTATACCAGTGCCTAATGAATTTTGGATATGCCAAACAATGTTCATAAAAATATATGGCAATATGAAAATACTTAAGAAAAAATAATTATCTATAAGCCTATGCTTAAAAATGAGTTTAGTGTTATGCTTATGCATTTATTTTATATTTTATTAAATTTAATTAAAATTAATTTCCTGACTGAAAATTATTTATATCTTTAAATATAGATGTTTCAGTTCTTTGGAAATTCAGATTTTAACTCCTAACATATAGAAACAAACAATTGCCTATTGAAAATACTGTTTCCTTTGAAAAATAAAATAAAGAAACTGAAGAAGAAATACTCCAGTAGTTTAGTAAAGAGTGTCATTGATTCCAGAGTTGCTTAGAAGTTTCATAAGAAATTCCACAACCAGCCTCAGCAACGGCGAGGCGCTAAGCAACTCAGTGAGACCCTGTCTCTACATAAAACGCAAAATAGGGCTGGGGATGTGGCTCAGTGGTCGAGTGCCCCTGAGTTCAATCCCCGGTACCAAAAAAAAAAAAAGAAATTCCACAAAACAGTTAATCAACATCCACATTAAGGTAATTTGAGTCATGAGTTCTAGTAAATTTCATAAGTATTTATATATGTAGATGACATAAAAGCAAATACATATAAAAATAAAATATGTATATGGGCTTACATGATATATATATATTCATATATATGATACACTTGTATATGATACACTTGTATCATATATATGATATATATAATATGAGAAATTATCACTGTTTTAAAATTTTGAAGCAAGTGAGGCAGAATGGTTATCGAATTGTGAAATGAAACCTGTTACCAGAATATAAGGTTGTTCATGTCTATTTTATTGAATGAATAAGATAAAAGCAGATAATCTAGCCAATACAATGAATATGAAATAAAAAATGATTTAAAGATACATACATATACCTATAAGTTTTCACAAAGGATGGTGAATTCATCAGAAGACAATGAAATAAAATATTAAAGGATGAAAGAATTTACACTTGTCAAAAAATAATAATAAATATGTACTTTAAGTTTTCAACATAAAAATAAACCGTAATTTCCCACATCAACACATATAAGTGCTATACAACTTTTCAGCTGCTTGGGCATCTGTAAAAATGAAGAAAAATAAATTACAGAAATTATGAAATAAGCTGCCAGACGGTCATGACTGTCAATAGTGCTTACCAGGAAGAGATTTTCTTTGCTCTTTAAGCATGAAAAAAAGAAGGCATGCTTAATGGCTCCTTAGGGAGGGTAGTTTTGTTCTCAAATCTGCTCAGCAAAATGTTGGCTTTGAAGATGATTGTTTCATGTTTTTAGGTTGGAATTCTGGAGCTCCTGTTTTTAGAACTGTTTTTCTATCATCAAAAGATAAACACAGTAAAGTTTATAAAGGAATAAAGAATAATTCTGTCTAAAACCAAAGAAACATACTAGCCAAATATACAAAACAAATATAATGTCTTTGCTTAAAACATTATCTAGTATTAACAATATCAAGAATAAATTAGGCTTCATATTCAGTACTTTCTCTTAATCTCCTACCAAATTTTTTCTTCATAGCACATCTTTTAAATGTGTTTCTATAGCAAACAATATGGATGGAAAAGACTTTGATGAAGGTTAGATCCTGATGATAGTGGCTCTTGTTTTGAAAACTGAATACAAAAACAAAAATGCATGTTAAGACCTTTATACAATTCAATATAGAACCAATATGGAAATTTTTATGATTGATAGAATAGCTTTAGATTGTCTGAAGTTTCATTGTCTAATTCTCTGTTTGAGTTCACCAAAATATTAAAATTTATTTAGTAAATGTTCAGATGATTCTTTTCAAAAGTAACTTTGTTTTTAGATGGTATGAAATTATTACCTAATATTATTATTCAAATGCTTTATTACTTAAAACAGCCAACAGAAGCTTTGATTTGCCTAAATTGAAGAATTCTGAAAAATTAAGAGAGAGCACATTAAAAATTACTAGCAAAAGAATATTTTAAAGGGATTTATTCTGGAACTTCCTAGTCCTCAGAAATTTGAAGAGTGAAATTTATTTTCAGAGTATGGAACTTTGATTTAGGTTTCTATATTGGCTAAGAAAGATCAGTGATCCTGACAAATTGTTTGAATATCATGAGTTTAAAGTCCCATAGTGGAAAAATATCTACAGGGAATCTACTGAAATAATATGACAGAGGAGTTCCATTCAGTACAGAGTAGTGTTGGGAGATAACTACCATGCTAAATTTATACCAGGTCTTTTTTTTTCTATTTACCTTATTGAATAGAAGATTTAATCTGCATAGTAAAGGGCAAGAACATCCATAATCCATTACACTTTTGAAAGAGAGGAAGGTAAACTACTAGTGCTCCATCTAAGTTATTTGCTATAAGTAATAAAATACTTAAACTACAGAGAGAAGGGCTTCTATAATGTAGCATAAGGGCCCTGATGATTATCTGCTGCACATGGGAGAAAGGAATGATGACCATACATAAATAAGACATGAAAGCATTTGAAAATGACAAAACTTGTATGTAAACCCATGAATCCTTTTCAATACTAAACTCAATCATAACAGATTTTTAATTCACAAGATTTTATATTCCTGTTTAATATAGTCCTTGAAACATTAGTAGGAACAATTAGGAAAGAAGGAAATATAAGGGATACAAACAAGAAAGGAAAAATTCAAATGTCTCTGCAGAAAATATGAACCTGTATTTAGAAGACCCAAAAAGGCCTAGAAGTAGGACTTAAGAGCTGATAAATAAATTCAGCAAAGTAGTATGATATGAAATCAACATAAAATTCAATCGATTCTTTATATAGCAATAATGAATCTGCTGAGAAAAAAATGAGTAAAACCATCCCATTAACAATAAACAATTTAGAACAAAACAAAAACTTAGAAATAAGTCTAAACAAAGAGGTGAAAAACCATACTACCAAAAGTGATCATACTACATATTTAATGTAATCCCCATTGAAATACCTAGGATATACTTTTAGAAGTTAAAAAAAAAAGTTCTAAAATTCGTATTAAAAAAAGAAGATCAAGAATAGCTAAAGCAATTCTGAGAAAAAAGAGAAAAGCTGGAGCCATCATAAAACCTGATTTCAAATTATACCACATAGGCTTAGTAATAAAAAGAGCTGGCTTAGTACTGGCATAAAAACAGAAATGTAATCCCCCTCACCAAATGAATTTCACCTATGTGTATATTTAAATGCACTAATTAAAAACAACAACAAAAACAGCTATAAGTCAGACTCAGAACTTCCAGAGTTGAATATTTTTTCTCATATGTAGAAGCTAGACCAAAATAAGGTGGGGTTGGGGGAGGTGAGGCAGGAATCCTAGGAAAATAGAAGGGAGATCAGTGGAGCAGAGGAAGATGATTAAAGGGGTGGAAGGAGGGATGGGAAAAGAGAGGACAGGAATTGACCAAACTCTAATATGTACCTAAATGAATATTTCACCATGAATTTTACCTTTATTTATATGAATATAATACAGAGGATTTCATCCTTATGTATATCTATAAGCACAAATTTTTAAAAAATCATAAACAGAAGAAAGACCAGTAGAATACAGGAAGGGGAACAAAAATGGGAGGAAGGGAGGAAAAAGGAAAGTATCAGTGACTGAATTGGAGCAAAGTATATTCCATGCTTGTATAATTATGTCAAAATAAACCACGATATAATGTAGAGCTATAATGCACTAATTAAAAAACATAAAAATAAAACAATAGACCACTGGAACAAAAGAGAGAAATGAACTGAAACAGCTGCAGTAATCTGCTTCTTGACAAAAGTGCCAAAAGATTATATTAAAGAGCCTATATAACAAATGGTGCTAGGAAAACAGGTTATTTACATGTAAAATATTGAAATCAGATCCCTATCTTTTACCCTGAAAAAACTCAAAATAAGTCCAAGAATTAGGAATAAGAACAGAAACTTTTCAACTGCTATAAGAGAAGACAGAGGAAACACTTCAACATATAGACATAGGCAACAACTTTCTCAACAGGGCTCCTATAATTCAGGAAATAACATGAATACTTAATAAGTGGGATGATTTCAAACTGAAAAGCAACTGCCATTCTACTGCAGCAGCCTCTAGAGTTGCTAGGATTGTACACATACACCACCCCATCTGGTTTTAAATGGGATTTTTCACAAAATAATATGCTTGCTAAGTAATAGTACCTGATGATTGAGTGTTCATATGCAAAACAACAAAATAATAACCTCAATATTACTTTACAAAACATGTCAAAATTAAGTGAGTGCATCATATAAATATAAAAAATAAAATTAAGAGGATAAAATGTGTGTGGACTTTAGTTTGTGAAATTTGGCTAAAATATAAAAAATATTACTTATAAAATAAAAGTTTGGATTTTATTAATATGAAATTTTGGATTTTTTTTGGTACTTTATAAAAGGCACTGTCCAAAGAATGTTAGCGTAAGTTGAAAAATAGAGATAAATGTTGAAAACTTGCATATCTGATAATCAAAATAAAGGACACCTAAGTCTCAATAATAACCACTAACAACAACAACAACAACATCAAAAACAAACAGCCTGGTAAAAGTAGGTAAAAATTATGAGCAAAATAAGATTATAGGTAAAAAAAAAAAAATTATAGGTAAAAATAAGATAAAAAGATGGTGAATAATTCCTTGAAACATTCTTAATATTAATCATCAGGGAAATGCAAATTAAAATCATAGAGAGACACCAGCATTATGCAACTTTTAAATAGACTAACATGCAAAACTTGACAATAGCAAATGCTAATAAATATTCAAAGTATTTGTTACGGCAGAGGTTGCTAAATGATATAGCTTGAGAGATAGCTTGGTAGTTCTTCATAATGTTAAACACAGACTTATATGACTCAATCATATTCCTAGAAATTCCTCAATCAAATTTGAAATCTGTTCACACTGAATGATTCCAAAAGTTCTATTTCTAATTATTAAGAATTGTGAACCTCCAAGATGTGCTTCCAAAAGGAAGGAAACTGGGAAATCTAAACAATGAAAAGCAATTCATCTATAAAATGGAGTATATAATTTATTTATTCAACAACACAGTGAAAGGTAAATACATTGTTTCTAAATAAGAGAAGCTGGACCCAAAGCATAACATATCAAAGGATTGTATAGATACAATACTCTGAAAAAGACAAAATTATAGAAACAAAAACTTTTCAGTTGTTTCCAAGGATCAGAGCTACTATAAACGGGAAATATTAGAGAAATTTCAGGGTGAAGGAGCTATTTCTGATTGTATCAGACTGGGGGGATCATGATTTTATGCACTTACAAAAAGAACCTTAAGAACTGAACGTGGAAAGAGTTAACTTGAAGCAAATTAGAAAGAAAGAAAGAGAGAGAGAGAGAGAGAGAGAAAGAAAGAAAAAAAGAAAGAAAGGAAGGAAGGAAGGAAGGAAGGAAGGAAGGAAGGAAGGAAGGAAGGAAGGAAGGAAGGAAGGAAGGAAGAAAATCCAAGATGTTGAATGAGCTCAGTAATATAGGCTGTGACCTAAATTCTTTATGAGATGTATTCTTCTATTATTCTACAACTTGACTTATTGAATAGTGTTATGGTTTGGATGTGAAGTGTCCCCGAAAGGATTATATGTGACACAATGCAAGAAGGTTTAGAAATAATTGTGTTATGGGATCCTTAAACCAATCAGTGAATTAATAACCTGACAGGGCTTACCCGAGTGATAAATGAAGGCAGGTAGGATGTGGCTAAATGAGACGGGCTTTGGGGGCATGGCTTTGGAGTATATATTTTGTATCTGGTGAGTGGAGTCTCTTTCTGCTCACTGATCATCATGTGATATGCTTCCCTCTACCACACTCTTGTGCCATGATGTCCTGCCTCATTCCAATTCCTGAGGAATGGAGTTGGATTTCTATGGACTGAGACCTCTTAAACTGTAAACTCCCAAATAATCTTATTCTCTTCTAAAACTTTTTTTTGTTTGTTTTTTGAGGTTTTTTTAGGTCTTTTCATCCCAGTAGTGAAAAAGCTGACCAAAACAAATAGGATTCTGAGAAATGTAGTGTTCCCAACCAGGACTTGAGATTTGGGCTATGTGGTCTTTTAAATGGCATTTTAATAATAAATAACTTTATAAAATATTTAATTTAATGATATTATTGCAGTTTATTATAAAATTAACACTATGGGAAAATATGAGTTATTCACATTCTGAGCATTCAGAGACATATTTGCAATCTAGGAATCTTGATATCTTTCATTAAATGTATCTTGAATGAATTAACATATATACTTTTTAAAATTGGGATCATTCCTATACATAGTGTTTTGAGACAGGGGTGTGTCTTTGACTTTAGCACTAGCAGGTCATGAGAGTTTCTTTTTTTTCCCCACATTTCTACCCAACTTTGTGTTATTGAATCTTCTGGATTTTTTAAAATTAATATTATAATAAAAATAAAACTTCCACAGCCTTCTCTTTTGACAAATTTTCCTAGAAATTAGATAATATAAGTGTTATGGTTTAGATATGAGATATTCTCAAAAAACTCACATGTGAGATAATGTAAGAAGATTTGGAAGATCAATGATTTGGCTTGAGAGTCTTAACCCATCAGTGATTTAATCCCCTGATAGGGATTAACTGAGTGAAAAGTGAAGTGGTAGGGTGTGGCTGAAGGAGATGGGAATAGGGCTATGGCTTTGAGGTATGTATTTATATCTGGAAAGTGGAGTCTCTCTCTTGCTTTTTACCATCATGTTGTGAGATGCTTGCCTCTGGCACACTCTTGTGCCATGATGTTCAGCCTCATCTACCTTGAGTCTTGAGGAATAGTTTGTTCGGAGCAGCAAATAAATTATTGCTTTGAGCTCCATAGCCTTGGACAGCTTGACTGCTATACCTGAGAATATTTCCATGTAAAAATATAGAAATGCATGCTCATTTGCAGGCAACCACTGTTAACAAGGCTGATTCCATGCCTGGCATACAATTTATGAGGTTAATAGCTGTGAATTTAGATACCTGTTGGCCTTTGGTAAAAGAGATACCAGTGCACCTAAGAAGACTTGAGGCACCAGCTGTCTGAAGGAGGAAGAATTACTGCACAAGTGATAAGGCCCCATTTCTCACAGCTTCTTTTTTATCTTAAAGAACCCTTCCTAACAATAAATTTATTTGATATGTTCCCCTATAAAATAAAGTTTGGTGGGCTTACTCCCTTTGTCAGGATCAGACACATCATGTCTTTTCCAACCATGAAGCCCCTGCCTAAATTATATTTTCTGTGTCTTTTGTCTTTATTTCATAATATTACTTTTTCAGCCTTTTATTTCTAGCTAGTCCGTACCTCTGCATGGTTACTGAGTTCCCTCCCCACAGGATACAGTGAGAAAAGTTTATAATAGAAAATATAGAAGGAACTCTGAAATAAAATAAAAGAGAATACCAAAAAAAAAAAAAAAAAGATGGAGACAGACCTCAATGAATCAGTGATCCTTTATTCAGCAATGGAGGGACATAGGGACATATTTTCAAGAGGAAAAAGGAAACTGGCTACAACAAGTGTTTGAGTTTTAAGGGGTTTATCATAGCCAGGTCACTGAAGGACTTTGTCAGTTACTTTTGGTGGGTGGGGGAACTTTTCAGATAAGGGAAATTGTGAAATTTCAGAGTCCTCAAGTTTTTTTTTTTTTCCCCTGAAGGGCTATAATTTCCCAATTCCTTTATTCCAGATTTTAAAAGGAGTATAATCAGTTGGGATGATATCATCATATCTGGCTATTTCTTACTGAAGAGAATCAGAGTAGGGGATCCCCTGCAGATATCTGGAAGAGGATAAGGAGGCAAGGGGTATTTTATGCTCCTATACAATCCTGGCAGTTGTGGCTTAAGGGAGGTGTAGAGGAAGAAAACTTCACCATTGTCATGGATGAATTCTTCCTTATGGGGCTTAGGAGAGTCATGTTGTGAGTAAAGGAGGAGAATGGCCTTTGCATGTTCTTGGGAGGTGGTCTGGGCTAGGTGGGTCATCTGGTCAAGAAGGTGCTTCTGTATAAAGTTAACAAAGCAGAAATAAAATGTTATTACAATAAAAATGAGTATTAGAGGGGTTAAAAAGGAAGAAGCCACAAATTTTATTGTTTAGATCTCCCAATGAGTCCCACCAGGAATCAGCTAGATCTCATCTTCACTGTTTCAATCAGTCTGGTAGCCCTATAATTTTATCCCTTAACAGTCCTTATTGATTGACATAGAAACAACATGCTTCCCTGAGGAAGGGACAGAGGCCACCTTGTTTATGCAGTTAGGAGATCTAGGCCCCAGCAATTTCGCAGAACAGATGCCAGGGTCTACAAATGATTTTTTAAAGTCAGTATTGAATCATTGACCTGTTGGATATATTCAATAACCTGTTCTGACAACTTTTTAAAGTAGTAAATAGAGATTCCTAATCCTACTGTTCCTGTGCCAATCCCAGTAGATATCCCTTGCCCTACATGAAAGGGAATTAACTGAGGGGCTCTCTTGTGTCTGGTGTGCATCATTATCGGGATAGGCAAACTTTGGTTGTTAGGTAAAGTCTCAATTTGAGAAGTGAAGAAGACAAAGGTACATAGGCCAGTCCAATTTTTTGGAAGGCAGGGGTAAGTATGAACCTCTCAAAGGAAATGTGTCTCAGAATTTGGAGGCACCATGGCTGTGGAGTTGACACAAATGTACATCTTAAGTTCCATTAAAAGAACTTTTTTTTTTCTTTTGAATGCTCAGCTATGGCTGTGCTTTGATTATAATTGTTTTTGCTAGGTGTTTAAGACCAAGCTGGTCAAATTGAACTTGATTCTATCTATTATTAAAAAGTCAGCTGAGATCCCTGGTGGCTTCATTTTGGGGAACTTTAGAGAAGCCTCTTAGCTCATCTAGTGTCATCTTCCAGTATGGAGAGGGACTCATTGACCACATGACTTCCTTTTGAATCATCAGGGACATCTCCCTTTCCATTAACCCTTCTCCTGCATCATGTGCACTGGTCACAATTCTGTTCTCCAGAGTCTCATCCATCACCCTGATTGGGATGTGGCCCAGAGCTGCAAAGCCATTATAGAAGTCCCATCAATCCCTGGGTCCAAGCTGACCTCAGAGGATGAGTTTTTAAATGTCAGCTTATTTTTTTTCTCTTTTGACCCTTTTTTCCCCCTTAAATTTAGTCTCTAAGCTTTGGTCTTAAACATCTAGAAAACCTATTTTGCCAGTCTTAAAGTAAGAGTCTGGGTTTTACAGTTATTTTACTCCTTCTATCTAATTGAGCTCAGTATTAGTACTGAAAGTAAGCCTTACATCTTGTCTGTCCTGTGGATGATGGCCTACTATCTCAAATTAACTCAAGTTCTTATATTAGAAGTTGTACTTTTTAAGGCATTAATAGGCAACAATTACAAAATTCACAAGGAAAATACAAAACAAAATTAACAAGAGTAAGAACATATTTAGTTTGTATAATAACTATGAGTCAAGAAACATAATTTTTTATAATCCCAAATATTTACTTTACATGTTTGTTTGAAGTACACCAGCTTGGTGAAATGTTCTTTTAAATCTCACATTTAAAATATTTTTATACTTGAAAGTTATGAATATATCTAGTATGCAAAGAATCAAGTAACAGCACCTCAATTATACTGATGTTCTAATATTAAGCAAGTTTAGCATTTAAAGAAATGATGTCCATGGTGGACACTGAAATCAAATGTTCAGTTAGCAACTTGCCCTCAATGGCTATTAGATTTAATCCCAAACCTACCATGTCTGTGTCCTTCTCAGGATTTTATAAAAGGAGATTTTCCAATGTATTTGAGACTTAACATTTAAAATTAGCCTCTGAACAGACACAGGGTGTAAAAACTTCTATAGTCTGATAAAATATGACGGATCAGAAAAATACATTAATTTAGTCATGCAGAATCCAATGTGAATTTACCATAAAACCATGAGCTCAAAAATATAGAATAAAACAGAAGTTCCAAAAAGGGGGGGAAAAGAAAAGATATGTTTGTAATTACTCTAGTAAAGGAGCATGGAGAACATCTTTATTAGACCAAAGTTCACTTTGGGTTCAGATTAGAGTCAGTCCAGATATCTAAAGAATGTGAGTGTTCTGCATCTTCAAGTAAAAATTCTTATTTTTTTTGTACTGGGGATTGAACTCAGGGGCACTCGACCACTGAGCCACACCCTCAGCCCTATTTTGTGTTTTTTGTAGAGACAGGATCTCACTGAGTTGCTTAGCGCCTCGCCATTGCTGCAAGTAAAAATTCTTAAAGTAAAGAAGATTTTCATATGAGATCATTCCATTTGTCCCTTCCTGTGCTATAGCATTTATGGAGGAAATTGTTAAGAAAGAAGGATGGTGAAGTGCAAGAGTAGATAAGATAGCCAGTTATTTAGGTCCCACAGCAGCTTGAATTTAAAAGTAACATCTGTTTTTTTTTTTTTTTTTCCCAATTTGTCTCAAACCAGTTCCCTGCAAATCTTGTAAGTCTTGCAACCTTTGTAAGCCTCTACAATTTGTATTTTAAATGCATAGGGCATTTTAACCATTCTTCATTTCCCCAGTTGGTAATCACTCTAGGTTTGGATGCAGAAAATTATAAGGCATATCCCTTTATTTCAACTGTGATTAGGTCATCTTTCACAATTTTTTTTTGCTGTTTTTAAGGACAATTTCCCTGATAAACAAAAATAAAAATGTAAATAAAGAGAAAAAATTATGGGGGCCCATGCCAAGCAAACTGTCTTTTTGGCTAGGGGACATTGCCTCAATCCCAGAGCCTCCAGTTGCCATCTGTTTCTGCCTTTTCCTTCATTACCTCTAGCTGCAGCCTCACTCAAAATGAAGGACACTGACTACTTTCTTGATAACTATTTTAATTTAAGAGAGGACATTGGCCAGCTAGTTGTGCCCTTAAAATGTCTTACATGTTTCCTTTGTCCTTTGGGTCATCATACTCATAGGACAATGATTTCATATTATGCTACTCAATTTGAAGTAGGAGGCAATTCTGTTAGTGCTCTGAGTGATATCTCCACTAGATAAAATAAATAATTTGGATTCCTCAACTAGAACAGATATGGGGTACTTTTACACTAATTATGTGAGACAGATTTTCTGGTCTTTTTCCCACCAGGTGAGGGAAGTACAAAAGAAAAGTTGTCTCATAAGAGTCTAGAGAAAGTAGTCCAATTTTAAATGTTATGGATCTAGGGCATTCAAAGAAACTGAGGTACCATGAAGTCTCCCTTTTAAAACCCCAGTTCTTGTAACCAAGTTAGAAAGATTTTAGGCATGTTGCTCAGACTAAGAGAAATATGTTTATTGAAGGGATAGGGCAAAGGGAAAGGAGACACTCTTAAGGGAAAGAATGGGTTCACTTACAGAGGAGAGGGATAACATGCCTCTCTTGCATTTCAGTTTAATTGGGGATCCCAGAGAATTTTTTATGGAATCCAGCCCAGGTCCACCTCTTGACTTTTAACTGACAGCAGTATGACATCAGACTTTCAAGTCCCCACTATCATGGCAACTCTAGGTCACCTTGGCCCATGCTGACCATTCTAACTGAACTCTTAACCAAAAATACTTACATATTTTATTGCCCAGATCTTTAGGATATGGTCACAAAATTCTTCTCCTTCAGTGTAACTTGGTTTCCTCTTATCAACATTATTGTGTGCCTGCATTTTCTCCTGTAGTGAACAGGTAGTTTTCTAAGCAATGTGACATAGCCTGTCAACAGAGGCCAGGCAGAGCTACAAGTAAATTGCTTCTTGGAAAAGAAAGCATGTGAGGATCAGCACAGTGGGCTTATTTGGTAGAATTGTTCTCTTAACCTCATATTCCTACCATTCACATCTGTCTGTCCTCCAACATTCCCCTCTCAAGGACTTTCAGACCTAAATTCTTTTAGGATATTTGGATAATAACTCATCTGGCCATTTTCTGCTGAGAGAGGGTAAGATTGGGATAAAATGACCTGAAGTCCTTGTTCTTCATCATATGGGGCATGGAGAATTAAGGTTATTTAGCATCAGAACAATATAGAAGTCCATGGTGGCAGTTGGTGGGTGACTGGATAAGGTGTACATAGGGTAGGGGTAATGCTAAGGCAACAATAAATAACACAGCAAAGCATTTTTTCCAAACAATTAACATAAAAGCAATCAGTATTATCAGCATCTCTGAAAAGCATGAAGATTACAACTCAAAGCTTTAGGTGGGATCAACATGTCACTGATCTGTGAGTGGAAGCTAGTTAAGGCTTTAGAAATATTAGCAAGGTTTTTAGAAACATATACACAAACAACACTTACCTTTTATAATGTCACAGATGTCCTCATCAGCTGTAGATAAGATGTCTAATGTCATTTGATTTTGGGAAAATACATTTCTTTTTTCATTACCTCTGTGTTTAGTAGAGATTTCTTTATCTGTGCCAGGGCTTTCTTGATAAAGTTAGTTATGACTTTTTAATGCCACATTACATCTTTTAGACCAATATAAGAGATATATTTTGGGGCTGGATAATCATACTAGCAAATACAAAAACACAGATCTAGCCTGCCTATGTAGAAGATTAGGAAGATCTGTAGGTCTCAAATTGATTCAGAAGAATGCTTGTGAGTCTGACAGTCTCTTGTGATAGTTATCAGGCACTCCTATGTATGGAACTTTTCTTTATAACCTCTAGCTTTATGTACTTTTGGTGGGAGTTCATCTGATATTTGAGGGGCAGTAAACAAAGAAGAGGGATGGGGCCTCTTCTTTGGAGTGGAAAGTCAGTGAGAATTAATTATAGAGCAGAGCAAGGTTGGCATAATGAGAGCCTTGAGTGAAGGTAAAAAAAAAAAAAAAAAATTGAAGGTGAGGAATTCCAGGCCATTTGCCATTTTGGTGGAGGTAATTGTCTAAGTCTTGGAAGATTTTGGAGTCAAAGCTCCCAAATTCTTAATATGGGTCATTGACTTAGGTTATCTAATTTATATTGTGGCCAGATCTGAGTACTCAGCCTAATTAGGTGTTTACTTCTGAAATTGGATTGGAAGTAGAGGATTTAAAAAATTTTAATGAGACAATCTATGAGGGAGTCCCATGGGATGGACTGGTTTGCCCCCACGTTGAAGAGGTTTGACTTGGTTGGCAGTCAAGATCAAAGCATTCTTTTATGTCTGTCATCACTGAACAGAACAGTTCCAACAGAGAATATGAAGGCATCCCTTTCTACAATCTCAATGGTGGAGAATCCCTGGAGTCTGGATGAGCTGAAATGTGGATGGTCTTGGGCAGGGCACCTCTGTGAGAGACCAGAAGGGATCACACCTTTCCAAAGAGTGAGAAGGTCAATGTTGCATGCAGGGACAAAATGGCAGAAAGTGGCCTCTGACCCAGAGGTCTCAGTGTATAGGAAAGAAAGGAATTGGATGGTATAAGGCTAGAAGGAGTTTGCCTTCAAAACAAATAAAAAACTTGATACAGGTCCTTGCTTCATACACATGGCAATGAGACAGAAAAAATCTAGCCCAGGAATGGGGTTGATTTTGGGTCATGTACTTGCTGCCATTTAGCTATAATGGACTTGGGGTGTTTAAAGTGTCTCCATCTATTAAGAGGAAAGAATGAAAGAAATAGTGGTGATATAGAAGAATAAAAGATGATAGAGATTCATTAGAATGAGGAAGTGTGGGGATCCCCAAACCAGGCTTTGGCACCAAATGAAAGAAAATATAAGCCAGGTGTGGTGGGTGCAAGCCTGTAATCCCAGCACATTGGGAGGCTGAGACAGAAGAATCGAAATTTCAAAGCCAGCCTCAGCAACAGCAAGGTGCTAAGAAACTCAGTGAGACCCTGTCTCTACATAAAACACAAAATAGGGCTGGGGATGTGGCTCAGTGGTCGAGTGCCCCTGAGTTCAATCCCTGGTACCAAAAAAAAAAAAAAAAAAAAAAAAAAAAAAAAAAAAAAAAGTAATGGAGCCAGATCTCAACAGATCAGTGATGCTTTATTAACCAAGAGAGGAGCATATTTTCAAGAGGAAAATGGTAAACGGGTACAAGAAAGGCCTGAGTTTTATAGGGTTTATCGGGGCCAGGTCATGTGAGGAATTTTGTTGTTACTCTTGCTGGGCTTATTTTTAGCGCACTGGGGAACATTAGCAGGTAAGGGAAATTGTGAAAAGTCAGAGTCCTCAGTTTTCTTTTTTCCCTGAGGAGTTGTAAATTTCCACCTCCCTCACACTCCATATCTTTTCCATTTGTTTCCAGGGTCATTCTTTTTATAGATCTTCAATAAATATTTGGTTACAAGTTGATTGCTGTCTTATTACCCTTACCTAGAATAAAACAAAAGGAAAATCATAACTCACATGACATAGGAAAATAAGGTTCTTGAACTGATTTGTTAGGCAAAAGTTATTTATATCTAAATTAGCATTTATGGAAAAAGATTAATTTAATTTTTACTATATTGTAGAGCAATTATATAAAATATAATGGAATAAAAATTAGTTTTTATCATTACACATATATCATTTTACCTCCTTGTCTTTGCATGAGTCAACTCAGGCTGCTATAAAAAATCCCTTAGATTGGCAACTTCAAAAGCAGACTTATTTTTTACAGTCCTGGAAACTGAAAGCCCACAATCAGGGTGGTAGAATTCTTGTTTATTCTTTAAGTCCTCCTCTCTTGGTTTGAAAATGACCACTAACTCATTATTATAACTTCTTCTATGCATACATAATAAGAAAGAGTAGTCTCTGCTATGTTTAATACAGTCCCTACTCATATCATGAGGGTCCCTTCCCTATCAGGTCATATAATCATAATCATCTGCCACAAGTCCCATATCCATGTAACATTACACTGATGATTAGGAATTCATGAATTTGGGAGAATATAAATATACATCCCTAAAAAGTTTTCATAGCTATACTTCCATCAAAATGGCAAATGGCATGGGATTCCTCACCTTCATTTTTTTTTTTTTTTTACCTTTACTCAAGGCTCTCATTATGCCAGCCTTGCTCTGCTCTATCATTAATTCTCACTGATTTTCCGCTCCATAAGCCCCAGCCCTCTTCTTTGTTTACTGCCCCTCAAATATCAAATGACCCCCCACCAAAAGTACATAAAGCTAGAGGTTATAAAGAAAAGCCGGGTTTTGGCACCAAATGAAAGTTATAAGATAACATGCAAAAGAAGGTTATTTTCATGCACAATATCAATCCATTTTTTTCTAACTCCTGCCCTGATAATTGGCTTTTAGATTATGCTTTCTATTTTTTTCTTCAATAGACCCTCAACTTTGTATAAAATATCAGTAACTGTAAATAAATATGACAGATATATTCAATATAAGTATCTACATTACATAAAACTTTAGAAGAGTGTGCCATTGTTTACTAAAAGTTGCTAGCTCAATAGGTCTTCAAATATTCCTTTAGGCAATGTTTTTCAATGAAATACTGGAAATAAGAGGCAGTTAGGGGGCTGGGGCTGTAGCTCAGTGGTAGAGCGCTTGCCCCGCATGCGTGAGTCACTGGGTTCAATCCTCAGCACCACATATAAATAAGTAAATAAAATAAAGATATTGTTTCCATCTACTACTAAAAAGAATTTATAAAAAAAGAGGCAGTTAGAACAGAAAAACTAATTTATTCCTTTGGTTTATTTAGAGTATGCATTGGCAAAAGCCAGTAACTCAATTTACAGAACATAAGTTATAATACTTAAACTGAATGCTGCATCTGAGTGAAATAAATGAACATTAACAAGAATAGCATATACAGAAATAATAGAAAAAAATAAGACGGTGTCTTGATATAATGCCCATTATTAGGAAACTGGTTAAAATCTAAAGTCGGTTCATTTGCAAAAGTTTAACATTGATAGGTTAGCGTGAATAAATCTTCAGCAAAAGAACAGATAATCTTAATTTTTATTTATGATGCTTGAAGAATATGATAAAATTTGAAATACTCAGATAAGTTAATTAAAATATTAATCTTCTTAAATAGATTAGAATTAACATGAATAACTTAAATATAACTAAATTAAATAAGTAATAAACCCTAAACAGATGAGTTGTTTGTTTAAAAAAAGTAATGACACAAAATTTGCTAGTCAACTTTTCCCATAAAATATTTTTCTAATATTTCTCAGTTGGGACTGTTGTACTTCATACACTTAGGTAACTCCTATAGAAATGTAACTTTCAATTTTCCAATAACATAACAACATAGTAATCTTTTTTAACAGAAGGCTGACAATATTTAATGAGTGTTTATAACAATAATTTTTCAGTTTAATAGTGGGCCCCAAAATATATGTGCAAATTCTGATACATAAAAATCAAGACTATTAATTACTTTAAGATGATGTATGCAGGCGGTCCCCATGGTCTTTTCCCTATACAGCTGCTGCTCATGCCCAGAGGTCTTTTCCCTGGGTGTGAATGCTGTAGTTGCTGCCAGGCCCAGAGGTCTTTTCCCAGAGCACAGCTACTGCCTATGCTGCTACCCCCCAATGCCACTGCTCCCCCCATGCCACTGTTACTGTCAGTCACTCTGAAGTCTTCTCTCTGGATGCAGCTGCTGCCTACACTGCTGCCAAGGATGCTGCTCCTATCATCACCTGGAGGTCTTTTCTCCGGGTGCTGCTACCACCAGTGCCACTGCCTACCTGCTGCTGCTGCCCTGCTACTGACACTGCCCAGACATCCACTGCTAGAGTACCTTTTCTTTATTTTGTTTTTGTTTCTATTTTTATGTAATTGTTTTTCTCTTCTTTAGCATTTCTATTTTTGGGGGGACTGGGTATTTTTCAGGCATCAGTTTATTGAGGACTGTTGTATATGGATGGTGTTTTGCAATTTTGTTGTGTATTCTTATATTTTTAATTTTTTATTGTATATGTTTTCCTCTTGCTTGTCTATTTTCCTGAATTTTCTATCTTTTCTCCCACTAATAGTCAATCTCTGTCAATTTCCCTTCCACTCCTACTATAGATTTTTGCTCTAGATTCTCTCCTCCTCCCTCATGAACATCATGTCCTGTGTCACTTCTGTTCTCTCTTTGTACAACACTTGGAATTGTGTACAGTGTGGACAGTAATTGAACTTGTCATTTCTGTTTTGTTATGAGAAAATTGTGGAAGCCATGATAGGATCTAGTGAGTCTGGGGATGTGTGTTGTTTTCATTGGGTGTTACTGATGTTGGTCTCCCCCCTGGAAGGCAAGATGGTGGAAAACTTCAGAGATACTATAAGTATGCAGGGTAGAATTTGTGTTGCATTTGATCCATACTGCTACATTGGAAAACTCAAACAACATGAAAAAACAAGGGAATAAGGCATTCCAAACAAAGATTCTCCAATGACAGAATCCACTGACAACACAGTAAAAGAAATGTGAGAGGAGTTTAAAATGTACAGAGTTAAATTGATCTGCAAAGTAAAGGATAGTATAAGGAGTGAAATCAAAGAAAAAAGCATCAGAAGTAAAATATCAATGCAATAAAGAATAAGAGAATGTGAAAAAAAACAGCAGAAATACACACACACACACACACAAAATCAATAAACAAAATTGTAAATTCAATAGAAAACATCACCAATGGACTAGACTACTTAGAAGACAGACCTCAGACAATGAAGACAAAATATATACTCCTGAAAATAGAGTTAACCATGCAAGAGAAGATGGTAAGAAACCATGAACAGAACATCCAAGAATTAAGCTATAACAAGAAAAGACCAAATTTAAGAGTTATTAGAATAGATGAAGGAATGGAGATACAAACCAAAGGAACATATATAATTTAGAGCACAACTAAAAGATGAGTTTGTTGGCCAGGTGTGGTGGCATACACCTGTAATGCCAGTGGCTCAGGAAGCTGAGGGAAGAAGATTGTGAGTTCAAAGCCAGCCTTACATAGCAAGGCCCTAAGCAACTTAGTGAAACTCTTTCAAAAAAAATTAAGAAAAAAAAAAAATGGGCTGGTGATGTGGCTGAAGGGTTAAGCACCTTTGTGTTTAATTATGTATGTTTGCATATAAACAAAATAAATTGACAGTAGTACAAAGAATGTGCAAGAAGACATAACAGTGGTTTATTATTATAAAATACTCCAAGTTCTTATGAAGTTGTATAGAATAAAATATGCATTTGAATGAGACATAACTATATATTGGAAATTTTAGATCAAATTCTAAAAATTAACAGCTTAAATGCAAAGAAAACTGACATAATGAGAAATGAGAGGAAATGGGATAATATAAAATTTTTAATTAGCATCACAAAAGTCAAGAAATGTGTGAAAGGCAAAATAGAAAGGAAGAATGAGACACACACACACACACACATATATATATATGTACATATATATATTAACAATAACAAATAGGGTAGATATTAATTCAACTCCATCAATAATCACTTTAAATATCAATTGTCCAAAAGCACTAATTGAATATCAGCAATTGCTGAATGGATCAATGAAAAAACACCTGATTATACATCATCTATTAAAAAACTCACTTAAAACACAGAAACACATTATGGATTCAAAATAAATATTTGCTATGTCAAGCAAACACTAATCAGAAAAACAGGAAAGTAGCTATACTGATATCAAATTGTGAAGACTTCAAAACAGGGAACATAATTCAAGATAAAAAGGACATTGCATAATGATAAAATTGTCAATTCTCTAAGGAGATATAACAGTATTTAACATGCATGTGCTGAACATGTATGCACTTGACAACAGAATACCAAAACATATGATTCAAAAACTAATACAACAGTAAGAAAAATATGAGAAATAACCTCTCTGAAAACCATACAAATACAGCAGGTGGAAAATCACTGAGGACAGAAGTGAACCAACAACTTCATCAGCTAGATATAGTAGACATCTATAGCATACTTCTTTCAACAGCAGGATATGTATTGTTCTCAAGATGACATAAAACATTCAACAAGACACATGTCATTCTGGGCCAAAAGAATTTTAAAATGTTAAAATAGATATATACAATATGTAGTTTCTGATCACAATGAAATTAAACCAGAAATCAACAAAATAAAGATAATAGAAAAACTCCCCAAAGACAAAAAGTTTTAAATAGCAAACTTCAGTTAGGATATAAAGTATTTAAAAAAATCTAAAAGAGAAATCATATCAAACTAAGCAAAAATTAACACATAACTTACCAAAATTTGTAGGATAAATGGCACTAGAGAAAAATTTACAATTGAATAAATGCATATATTTGAAAAGAAAGCTCTAAATACTCATCTAAATTTTAACCTAGTGAAACTGAATAAAAGAAGAATAAAGAGAGAGCAAGCAGAATGAAAGAAAGAAAAATTAGAGCCAATGTCAATAAAATTGGAGTAGAAAATCAATAGAAAAAAAGCAATGAAACTGAAAACTGCTTCTTGAAAGGGTCAATAAAATTAATAAGCCTCTAGTAATTATAATTTAAAAAAGAGAAAATACAAGTTACTTCAGAAATAAAAATTGTACATTACCATAAGTATAATAAACATTGAAAGAAAACAAATACTACACAAATCTGTACTCAAAATCATGCTGAAATAAACTAATTCTTACCAAAGAAGAATTAGGTAAGTTAAAAAGTCATATAATTGGTAAAGAAATATAATCAATAATTAATATTGGACAGAAAATACACAAAAATAAAAGTGAAGTAAATATTTTTTCTATGAAGGCATTCACCCTAAAAACAATGCCAAGAAGATATTATGAACAATTATATAGACCAATATGTCTCTTGAACATGAAAGCAAAATATCTCAACAAAATATCATCAAGTCTAATTTGATCATCCAGAGAAAAAACTATACACTAAAAAAAGAGAAATTTATCATAAGTATGAAAGCCTGGTTCAACATTCAAAAATGATTTAATGTAACTTCTAAAACCACAAAGCAAATGAAGAAAAATCTTATAATATCAATAAATGCAGGAAAAGCATTTTTAAAAATTCAAAATTATTCATCATAAAATTTTTATATACTAGGAATTGAGGAGAATTTTCTCAATTTGCTACAGATATTTACCAAAAATAAAATAAAACCGACATAACATTATATTTAATAATGATAAACTAGAATCTCTCCCATTATGATCAAGATCAACACAAAATGCCCCCTTTCAACTTTCCTTGTTAACCTCATTTTAGATGTTTTTTCCTACTGTAATTTGCAGAAAAAAAGATATTGAAAATATATAAATCAGGAAGAAAAAAATGAAATTTTCTTTGTAAATAACAATTGATTCTGTAGAAATTGTGAAAGAAGAAAAAATGACTCTGGGACTAATAAATGAGTACATCAAGTTTTTATTTCTTATTTTATTCCATATTTAATTTATATATTTGTTCTATTTAGGTTTACATGATATCAGAGTGCAATTTGATTCAAAGTTTTTAATTTATAAGGTCAATACACAAATTAATTACAGTATTGTACAGCAATGATGAACAACTGGAATTTGAAAGTAAAAATTTACTATAATATTCTCTTGCAAACCTCCAAAATGAAAGCCTTAAGTATAAATCTAACACAATGCCTGCAAGATCTATGGAAAGAACACAACAAAATTCTGATTTAAAAAAAAAAACAGCATAGACTTAAATAGATACAAAATGTTCATAGAAAGGAATATTTTCAAAATAGCTGCTCAGTTCAGTTTTACATATTCAAAGCAAACTCTAGCAGAAGCCCATCAAAACTTCGGAAATTTTAACAAGCTGATTCTAGAGTTTGTATTGAAACACCAGAGACTTCACAGCAAAGAAAACAATAAAGAACATGAACAGAGAGCCTACAAAATGGGAGAAAAATTTTGCCACCTGCACCTCAGATAGAGGATTAATCTCCAGGATATACAAAGAACTCAAAAACTTAAGACGAAAAAAAACCCAAAAAACAAAGAAAACCAAATAACCATTCAGCAAATAGGTAAAGGAACTCAGAGAAGAAATATGATTGTTCAAGAAACATGAAAAAATGTTCAGCATCTCTAGCAAACAGAGAAATGCACATTAAAACTACACTGAGATTTCTTCTCACTCCAGTCAGAATGTCAATTATTAAGAATACAAGTAAAAATAAATGTTGGTAAGGATGTGGAGAAAAAGGTACAGTCATACATTGTTGGTGGGCCTGTAAATTGGGTCAACCCTTCTGGAAAGCAGTATAGAAATTCCTCAGAAAACATGGAATGGAACCACCTTTTGACCCAGTTTTCCCACTCTTTGGCATATAACTAAGGGACTTCAAATCAGCATACTAGAGTGATGTGGCAGCTCAATTCACAATAGCTAAGCTATGGAACCAACCTAGGTAACCTTCAACACATGACTGAATAAAGAAATTTTTGTTTATTTGGGAATCACAATTTCAGAGCTCTTCACTGTGAAAAGAGAGAGTGAAAGAAAAGTTTCAGCTTTTCTTCAAAATGAACAAAATACATAACAAGAGCAACTTAACAGAGAAAAATGTATATTTCGGCTCCCAATTTCAGATTTTCAGTCCATATTTGGATGACTTAATTGCTGTGAGCCCAAAGTAAGGCAGAACATCATGGTGGAAGGGCATGGTGGAGAAAAGCTTTTCCACTCATGGTGGCCAGGAAGTGGAGAAAGAGGGAGGAGGCTAAAGGACAAGATTTAATTCCTAAGGGCATGTCTCCAGTGATACACCTCCTCTAGACATGTGCCACCTGCCTATAATTATCATATGCTAGTAGACATCATTATCATCTGAATTTCCTTGATCTAATTCTGTATTGATCCACAGATTTTTCAAATATAAATTTATATTTCTTGCAATTTTATTATTGGGGAAAATATGTATCAAAATGAAAGCTATATTTTGCTCTAGGAACATATCTTTTATTGGGTATTAATAGATAGGCCTCAGCATAAGCACAACTTCTTTCAGTATGGTAAGGATATAAGATTGTGTCTAGTGTTATTTACCTTTTCATTTAGGTATATTTCTGTTCTCTAATCACAATGTCAATAACAATACATTTTTATTTCTAC
>PVHX01023679.1:0-25293 GCA_004024805.1 Geosciurus inauris
TCCTATTCTTTATAAATTACCCATTGTCCTGTATTTCATCATAGCAACAGAAAACAGGCTAAGATAGGCCTTGACTATGCATATCCTCAAAGGTACTTAAAAGATATATTGGTGGCTCAGATATTTCTTCTTTGAGATCCAATAATTCTATGTATGCATGGATTCCCATTTTCTCTCCTGCCATAACCTTGACACCTCCACATTCTTCACTCTCTACCCCTTTCTCTTCTCTCTCCATGGATGATCTATTATATGCTTTCCTCCACCTCACTTTGACAGCAAAAATTCCTTTCAGAGACTGTTTAAGTCTGCACTTTTGACAATAGTCCAAACCACACACATCTTCAATAAAAAAATGTCTGTGTATAAATCTTATTTAGAGTTGTCTGCCACAAATGGGTAGAGTTCAATCCCTTAATATGTAAACTTTATAGCTCTGGGAAAACCAGAGCTTGGAAGAGCCTCCAATCAGTAATTTAAGAGCTTTAAAAGTGACACCGATCATTTCTTCTTGGTCCTGCTCAAAATCTGCTGCCAAAAATTTAAAGTATCTCTCTAAGGAAATTTTCAAAGCAAATAATTTCTTAGAAAAGTATGAAAGAATCATGACTGTACATGGAAAATATCAGAGTAAAGTGATGTCAATGAGTTACATGGAACTTTCTAGAATGGAGAAGCAAAAAATATGCCATAAGATTTTCTAAATGCTCAATAAGCATTTTACCATTTACCATTCTTTCCTTAGACATTTCTCTATTCCTGGTTGAGTCTAAAACCTATTCTGGATTAATCCACTGACAGATGAATGGATTACTGGGTGGTAATTGTAGGCAAGTGGGGTGGGGCTACAGGATGATCACTGGGGAAAAGGCCTTGGACTGTATCTATCCCAGGTCCCTTCCTCCTTCTCTGATTCCCAACTGCCACAAACTAAGCAGCTGTCTTCTACCACTTTATTCTGCCATGATGTTCTGCCTCCCCTAAGGCCCTGAGCAATGGAGTCAGATGGCCATGAACTGAACTTCTGAAACTGAGCCAAAATAAGCTTTTCTTCCTCTAAGACCAGGTATGTTGGTCACAGCAATGAAACTCTGTCTAAAATGCCAAGTGTTGTGATTCAGATATGAGGTGTCCCCCTAAAGCTCATGGTGAGACAATGCAAGAAAGCTTAGATGTGAAAGAATTGGGTTAAGAGAGACTTTGTCTATTCTGTGTATTCATCTCCTGACAGGAAGAGGTAGATAACTGAGGGCGTGACTTTGGGCTTTATATTGTCTCACTCTCTCTTTCTCTGCTTTTTGGTGGCCATGTTCTGACCTGCTTTCCTCCACCTTACTCTTCTGCCATAATGTTCTCTCTCACCTTAAGCCCCAACAAATGGAGTCAGCCCAGACATCTATGGACTGAGACCTCTGAAACTTGAGACCCAAAATAAACTCTAATTGTTCTTGTCACGTCTTTTGGTCCCAGCAGTGATAAAGCTGACTAAAACATCAGCCAATCCAAAGAACCCCAAAGATTTTGGAGGTGAGGACAATCAGAAGCAATTTCCAAGCTTATAGACATATCCATAAAAATAAAGCTTCATGTAAGATAATGGTAGTGCTAAAATTTTAGTTGATCCAAATTACATAAAAACTTAAGGTTCACATTGGCAACTAATATTCAAATATCTTAAGAACATTTCTTCAATTTCATTCTGTTTTTATTTCAGCAGATGAATATCATCTTTTATTCCTTTTGTTACTCAACTTATTAGGGATTTATTTCATAGAGACAATATCATTTAATAGGATGGACTGTTTTTAATTCTTACAATGTTACTTTTAGGTCATTTATTCTTCAAAGGAATGAAGTAAATAAATAGAGATACAAAATTATTGGAAAATAGTGTAATGGAATGAAAAGTCATTATCTCCCATATAACCAGAGTACAATCAGTGAATAACAGTGGAATACTTTATTCCTCAAGTCCTCCTCAAACAGATGGGCTCATTGAACTTTTGTCAACTCATAGGTTCCACAGTAATATTCAGGATCCTGTGCGCATTCAATAGGATTTTATAAGAAATGGATGCCCAGAATGAAAGAGCATTAAAGAAAGCCTTTCAGTTGGCTCAGTATAACTGAAAATTGGAATGTGAACATTTAGAAGAATATAAATTCTTGAAATTTTGTCTTACCAGAAACAATCTCTTCTAAGCACAAAGGTATGTGTATGTGTGTGTGTATATATATATCACAACATGATTTATAAAAGTGAATTATTGAAACCAGTCTAAATATCTAACAATAAGGCAAGGATTAGAAAATTGCTACCTTCATACAACAGGCCACAACATTTTCATTAACATAACGTGTAATATTATATAAAAAGTATAGAACCCAAAGCAATATATGAGTATATGAGTAAGAGCCCAGTTTTTTTTAATTATAATATAATTTTAAAAATATAATTTTTTTCATTATAATATGTATAATTGTGTGTGTGTGTGTGTGTGTGTGTGTGTAATGAGGGACAGAGAAAGACATAGAGGCAGGTAGAAAGGGACTAGAAGGAAATATACCAAATGTTAAATCTTTATGTTAAACATAATGAATTTTTCCTAATACATTTTTGCATTTTCTAAATTTGCTATGAAGATAATAAAACACAAAAATAGGGCTAAGAATGTGGCTCAGTAGTTGAGGTCCCCTGAGTTCAATTCTTGGTATTAAAAAAAAGATTTTAGGTTGCTTTTGATCATAAAAATATGTATCTTAAAAATAAGAGAGAATAATAAAGCAAAATCATGTGCATGTGTGTGTTTGTGTGTTTCATGGAATTTTTGAAAATAGAGAATAATATGTAGGTAGAGTATTTTTAAAAATCAAACCTGTTCAAAGGAACAACTTTTGTTTGTATATATCAGGTCTCTCTCCTTCAGGCATTTGTTAAATATTTCCTTAAAGGCCCTGAATTTGGCAATAAGGACAGAGAGAAAGATACATGGATAACACATTCAACAACAGCCACAGAGCTCTTGTAAGAGAAGCCAAAACATAACTAATGAAAACATTTGATAGAGAACTAAGAAAAATATGTCTTCAAAATTATTTCCCTGATGGTACAACTTGATTCATGGATACTAAACCACATAGAAAGGCAAATGTGCATATGTCTTCTGGACAATGCCCCATAAAACTTTCTCCCAACTGGACTTTATTAAATACCAATTGGATTAGAATATAGGAGTCCTATGTTATAATAACCATGTTATTGCCAGGAGTAAAAAGAATCAGGCTTAAGCATTGCTGAATCACTATGCTCTGGTAATACATTCCAGGGAAGTGCATTTTTAAGAAGTTCCATGTGCAATTCTAACATGATAGTCTAGTTAAGAGCCTGACATGAAGTATGTACTGTGACTTCTTTTTACGGTCATTAAGGATAATCAAGATTCTCGCCTTGATGATCACCTTACTTTTACAGAAAGGTGGGTTGAGGGAAAAACCTGCAGGCAAAATGGGATTTCATTTATTGTCCCATTAGGATTAATGCCAGAATATAAAGGTTGAAGTGCTAAAGCTTCAAAATGGTAGAACATGGCGAAGACACCATTAGCTGGGGAAAAATGAAATTATATGTGGCATGATAAGTGATTTCTTGCTCACAGGTATGCAAGACCTGCAAGACAGCTTTTTTTTTTTTTTTAAGTTTTAAAAACATATTATTTTGCCCCCAAATACCTTTCTTGACAGGCATTAGTTAGGCTTGGCTCTGGGCTTCTGGTTGGGTTCAGCTCTTTCACATGTCTCTGATCCTATGGCTGACAATTACCCAGAGTGGTTTTTTTTCATGGTGGACTGCAGAAATACTAGAGGCCAAGTTATATCAGACAAGCACATTTCAAGCTTCTGTGTATGTCTTGTCTGTTAATATCAGTTGGCCAAAGTAATCTGTCCAACAAAGTCCAACATCAATGGGGCAAGGAAATGAAGTTTTCTTAATCTAATGGGAGGCATTGCAAAATGAAGTGGAGAGGGGATTAAAGAATATAGAACAGATCCAGGTGTGGTGGCACATGCCTGTATCCCAGCAGCTTGGGAAGCTGATGCAGGAGGATCCCAAGTTCAAAGCCAGTCTCAGCAACTTAGCTAGGCCTTGAGCAACTTAGCAAGACCGTGTCTCAAAATTTAAGAACAATAAAATATAAAAGGGCTAGGGATACGGCACAGCGGTTAAATGCCCCTGGGTTCAATCTCCAGTACACCCCTCACCCCACCAAAAAAAGAATAGAGAACAGTAATCGACTTCATGTTGCTGTAGTAAAATATCAATATTCCACTCAGCTAGTTCTGAATGATTTTAATCATCTAAACTGGAAAGTTCTTTTGACTTTATTTCTTCCTTCTAATTTGAGAGCTGTATTTCTGTCTTAATCATTTTAAAAATCTATATTAGTGCCCAGTATAAAAGCTTGCTCAGTAAATGTTCATTACACTATTTCAGTAACTGAATAAAAAATTTTTAAATCATACACTGATTCTGACATAAAATAGTTTGACTCTTCCTCAAGTAGACCAAGTCAGCGAACATTTTTGTCATTTTTAAAAAGTTCAATTTAAACTGGCTTTCCAGATCATGCCCTAATTCCTATACTCAGAATGATAAGAAATTAATTTAGCAGTAGTCTTTGTATTCAGCTAACCCTCTTGTTATTTGCCTGTTTGCAATTACTTTTCTATGAATTCTGTATCCACTGAGAAAGCCACTCACATAAGCATATAAAATGATTCCATTGAATTAATAGATTCCATCCAAAGCCACAGAAAGTTTCTAGTTTCTTTATTACACTCAAAATCTGTATTAAAATATATTTCACCTCACATACAGGCAACTATTATATTCACAAAATATATTCTAGAATCTGTCAAAATTGATGATGAAAGTAAACACAACACTTGGGCCAAAATTTAGGATCAAACACTTGGAGAAGGAACTTGGATGAAAGCATTCCCGTGATAAAAATGTCAGATGGAGAACTCCCGTAATGGTAAGGTCACAGGCCTGGTCTGCAACTCTCCTTCACCTGGAAAATGCTGGGACCCTCAACACCTTAGCACTCACCCTAAATTTCCTCTCCTTGAACTTACTGCCTAACCCAGGTTTTTTTTGAACAAATGTAATTGGCACAGTTTGACAAGTATTATCTCAGTTGGCAACCTCTTTCATTGAAAAGATTTCTTTTTATTCTTAAAATCATATGATTTTGCCCCAAAATACCTTCTATTATTTACTAAAGCAAGCTCAAGGTAATCTGAATCTTAAAGAACTTTGAAATAATATTTCAATCCCCAGCATCACAAAAACTTTTTAAAAAATATATTCATGTGATGTTTTTCTCTAATTGTTATCTTCTCTGATTAATGCATATTCCCAACTATGGCCAACAGTTACCAGGTGCCTTAATTGCTGCACCAAATTTCATCAAATTCCAAAAGGAAACAGGAATAGAAGCTCTGTAGCACTAAGATTACCTGAGTGGCCCCGAGTTCAATCCTCAGTACCAAAAAAAAAAAAAAAGTGGGAAACTTGCCAAGTACCTGAACTACAACTAATAGAAATTCAAGGGAGATCCATGAACTCAGTGCTGAACTGGTCACCTGAATATCTGCATTTCCTTCTCAATGCTTGTCACCCTTTCACCAGCTTCTAAATATCTGACATTCACACACAGTAGTCCCAATCGCTCCCCACATGCTCAATTTCAACATCAGGTGAAGCCACCTGATAGCGTCTTTTTCATCAGCGTCTTGGTGGCTCATGTGTGCCATTAAGTCAATTCTTGGAAACTGGTACCAATATTATTATCTCAGGGACTCTGCTCCAGTATCTAGTATCCACTGTCACCTTTACAGTTTCAATCTGTTAAAAGGGCAGGGCCAGGAAGCAGCAGCATCTTCCTCAAGGAATTTATATTTTTCCCCAATGTGCCTTTTAATTCAGAAAGCATTTATATTTGCTTTCTTTTCCTCCAATGTTCACTTCAAAAAAAAAAAAATGGACCTTTGGCAGAGATCATCCTGTATAATAAAAACTGTATTCTGAGTCCTCATTTTTATTTTCTTCAGCTCCTTTCCCACTGCAGGCAATAAGGAGCACCATGACATTTTTCTTTTAAGAGCTAGGACTCTGGCAGTTTTTGTGAGCTCTCTCTGCATCTGCAAACTTCTGACTTGTGCAAATTTTTCACCTCAATTTCTAAGGACATGCTGAAAATTATTATTTGGCATTCTTGCCATTTTCTCCTGTTCCATTTCTAATTCTCTATTGTGGTTCTTGGGAGGAAAAAAAATCTTTTCTTTTGCCATTTATCTATTCTTCATACATAATTAGACCACTCAATTTCCTTTCACAAGCAGAGCGAGAACAGAGCACATTTATATCAAGAGAAAGGGAGTTCTGAGCCACATTACCAGCACACTGATGAATATGATACGGAAGCTGGCAAATTACAATTAATAGTACTTGGAAAAAGTAAAATGGCCTGTGATCTGTACATGCCATATATGAAGTATTATATTACCCCTAGCATCCAAGTGTGCAATAGCAACCTTTTGCTTCTGTAAGAGTCTACTATAAACACCTACAGATATAAATTAGGAAGCCATGCGTGCGCATACACACACACACCCCGAGAGGAGGAGCGCATTAAAATATTAGGTTTTAAGCCAGGCGCGGTGGCTCAAGCCTGTAATCCCAGCACTTAGGGAGGCTGAGACAGGAGAATCGCGGGTTCAAAGCCAGACTCAGCAAAGGCGAGGTGCTAAGCAACTCAGTGAGACCCTGTCTCTACATAAAACACAAAATAGGGCTGGGGATGTAGCTCAGTGGTCGAGTACCTGAGTTCAATCCCCAGTACCAAAAAAATTTTAAAAAAATTAAATAAAATATTAGGTTTTATATTTTTTCTCTTTCCATCCTCCCAGAATGATTAGAAATAGTAAATATATCAAGAAGACCAAGGAGAGGAAAGTCAAGATACTGTATGACCCACAGCTCTAGCCTGGGCTCCTGAAAGACTGAAGATGTGGGCTTTGTTTTTCTCCATGTTTTTCTCACACAAGTCCTGTAAATGTTTCACAGTGCTGAGGAGAGAAGGTCACTAGTCCCCTCTGTTTATTCTGTTAAATAAAATTTTGTAGGAGGCCATTCACTTGGACAAGTCCTCTGCACTAAACACAACAGACCAAACAAACGTGGAATTTAATTATTTAAACAGAGCCTTAATTAGTTGCAGGAGTCTCTGTGACCATTAACCAATTGAGTTGTAACCAATTAAGTTGTCTTTACATGTCACTTCCATTTTCTATAAATGCTGTCAATCCAATCACATTGTTAGTTGGAATTCTCAAGGCCTCTTCTGGTTCTGAGGACCGCCCTTCTTTTGTATTATTTTGGGTTTTTTCTCTGTTTTGTACAGAATTGCTGAAATAAACTAGATCGAATTTTGTTGGTCTAAAAGTCTTTTTGTTTTGACAGTTTAAAATTCAAGAAGCCATCTAGCACTCATGTGATGGTGGTAAAATCATTTCAAATATTTTGGCGAAAATTTAAAACCTGGAAATATTTTCAAGCTTCATTTTATCTTTTGTAGTCCTTTCAAACATGCTTTTATTTCTAAGTCTTCCCCCCGCCCCAAAACAATAAAACTGGAAGAATTCAACCAATATAGAAAGGTAAAAAGCAAGCTGGATGTTCTTTCACATGCCAATCCCTAGAGATAACCCCTCTGAGGAGACTTTAATATATCACACTGGAGGTTTTTTTTTCCTTAATATTCTTTAGTTGTAGATAGACACCTTTATCCATTTTTATGTGGTACTGAGGATTGAACCCAGTGCCTTACATGTGCAAGGCAAGCGCTCTGCCACTGAGCCACAATCCCAGCCCCACACTGGAGTTTTTTATACATTTGCAAAGTATGAAGATATAGAAAAAATTATTTATGTATATACATAAAAATGTTTGAAAGTATTTGTTTTTCTGTATTTATTTGTATGCCTGAACATAGAAGCAAACATACTGTGTAAAATTTGAGAAAGATATATGTATGAGGCTATCTATATTTTAGGTGTATTTGTGTTTGAGTAAACAAACGCACCATGAGCTGCATAACACTTTGGTCAACAATAGACTGCATATCTGATAATGATCCCATAAGATTATAATAGAGTTGAAAAATTCCTATCACCTAGTGAGGTCATAGACACCCTACCAAATTTTCCTGAATATTTTCAGACTTACTTTCTAGATGAACTTTGGGATTATTTTTTATAAATTTCCCTCCAAATATAATTTTACATGGGGACGCTTACTGAATATACCCATTCATTATTGATGTCTAACTAGCCTTCCTATCCCAGGTACAACACTGTCTTCGAAATCTCTCTGTAGGGATAATTACAAATACCTTCATGAGAACAAGACCTGGGCCATCCACTCTATTTCCTAAGTATAAGTGCTATTATAAGAAAACTGTTCACTTTTGTGTTTTAATGTATAATAACAGGAATAATACCATATCAGTCTTCTTTGTGGTTTTAATAGACTGCTTCTAGTGTTTGGCCATAAGTATAACCCTATATTTTGGTTCAAGAGATGTACTGTCATCATATTAAAGGGGTGTTCATTTGTTCTGTTTTATATGGCTTCTTTAAGTCAGGAACAGACATTGACTTTTGTCAATGTACACTTATCTTTTTATCATTTAACCTATACATTCGGGGAGTTATTTTTTTCTCTTTTCACATTTTTTATTGGTGCATTATAGCTGTACACAATGATGGGATTTGTTGTTGCATATTTGTACATGCATACAATATAACAATATAATTTGGCCAATATCACTCCCAGCACTCACCCCCCCAACCTTCTACCCATTGATTCCTCTCCTGTACTGATCTTCCTTTGATTTTCATGAGGTCTACCCCCACCTTTCTTCTCCTTTTTCCTCTCTAGCTTCTACATATGAGAGAAAATATATGTTCCCTGATCTTCTGAGTTTGACTTATTTCACTTAACATAATAGTCTCTAGTTCCATCCTTTCTCCCTAAAAGGACATAATTTCATTTTCTTTATGACTGAGTAAAACTACATTGTGTATTTATAACACATTTTCTTTATCCATTCATCTGTTGATGAACACCTAAGCTGGTTGGGGAGTTATATTAATAAATATCCTAACAGTAAGCCTTTCTTAAAATCCTCGAATAAACCCCATTTAGTTTTATGTATTCTTTTAATTTATTGCTAGATTCTTATTTGCTTTGTCATTTAGGATTTTTGCATAGATATTCGCATATGAAACTAGTCTATAATTTTCTTTTTTGTGCTATTTTTATCGGAATTTACATGCTGATTTTGTGAAAGCATTTTCTCTATGCTCTGGTATAGTTTTAAAGACCTCATAATTATCTCTTTCTTGAATATTTGAAAGTATTCATTCAGGAAAATATTGGTGCCTGGTACTTATGAAAGGCATGGCTTTTAGAAACCCTGAACTGCCTGGTGCCGTGGCAGCTACTCTGGAGGCTAAGGCAGGAGGATCACAAACTCAAGGTCAGCCTCAGAAACTTAGTGAGACCCTGTCTCAAATTTTTAAAAGGTGATGAGGAGGGCTGGAAATATAGCTCAGTGATAGAGTACCCCTGGATTCAATCATCAGTACCACGAAAGAAAGAAGAAAACCTGAACAAGTCAAAATAAACAAGCAATACTGATATCATCATTCTGGCGAATCTCAATAATTGGCTCAGATTTCCATAGTTTGGGAACAGATCAGACTTAGGTAAATAAACAAGAAAGGATATAGTATAGATAGGACACACAACAAAGGGATTAACATCACCCAGGCAACAGAGGTGCAGACGTATGAACCCCCCAAACCCTGAGCAGGACGTGTATGACTGCTGATGGCATTAGAAGCTTCGATGTTCCTTTCCAGGTAGGCCTAATCTGGAGTGTGCTAGAGATCACCTCACCTGCTCTGGGAACACCTCATTCATCTCAGTTATACAAGCACAAATGTGACCTCACGAACAGGCACACCATCCTCCACCTCCCCAATCTCCCCCATCTTGGATCAAGCTCAATTCTGAGCTTGGTACTGAGAACCAGAACAAAGGTCAGTTTTCTAGAAGCCTCTGAATCTCTTGACAGGAGCCTTTAGGAGCCCAGTTATATTAAGGGACAGATTCACCTCCTTCTTAAAGATAGAGATAATAGCTTCCAAGAAATTGCACTATATAGAAAGTTATCTACTTACCAGGTCATAATCTTGAAGCTGGATTCCAGCTTGTAAATGTTCTCTAGCGTACCTGATAACCAAAAACAATTTTCTAATTTTCTTAAGATTTTCATCTGCCTTTTCAAATCTCACATAAAATCTTTGACAATGATGACATTAGCCATAATAACAATATTGTCATATTACACTTGTCTCAGTCCTGCTCTCTGCTCCAGTGTTAGTAAAGTTTTCTTGTTCCTTACCTAGGAGGAAGGAGAGAAGTTAGACAGCAAACATATAGTAGGAAATATACTTCACCACTGAATAGAATGAATAAAGGAAGTGAGTAGGAAGACAGAAAGCAAGTTCAACGAAAAGTTATTGGGGTTTCAAGGCTTGTTTTGGAGAATGAGAAAAGTTAAGCAATACATTAAGGTCAGATTGTGCTAGAAAATCAGGCTAATTTATTTCATGCCTTCTTTTCATTAAGAAGTTACATGAATGCTTGAATGTCCATTTTGAAAAACTCCTTCATTACCCATAGGAAATGTGGGTTAAGATGGAAGAGACAAAAGATGGGGAGACCAAAGAGCAGTTCAGGAGAGAGATGATAAAGGGTAGGGAAAAAGCAACTGCCCTTGGGATGCAGGAAGGGGAGGGAGCACAGACTTAAAATGCAGAATTAAAAGGAAAAACTGGTAGGACTTAGTGACTATAAAGGGGCCAAGAATAAATCCCAGTTTTATGAGACTCACTAAAGAAGCCCAGGATGAGGAGCATGTCAGCTTGGAGTTACGCTGTATCTTACCTTTGAAGTGACCTTGGGACACCTGTGTGGAAATATTTATCTAGCATCCTGCTTGGAAAACGTGGATTGTTTAGTGTCTGAACAAAAAGGAACTGGAGTGAACTTAAGGAAGTGGGAGGTTATTTTAAGAACACCAGAAGTTGACACATACAGGAAGTAAAATCCAACAGGTATTGACTTCCCCTGGTACCCACCTCTCAACCCTTACTCTTTCTTAGCCATTTGCATCTATTCTTTGCTCACTCCAACTCATTCTCAATCCTGCAGTCAAAGATAGCTTCCTAGAAAAAATCTATTCAGGCCAATTCCAATTAGTTATCTTCCTACCACCACTAGAAAAAAATCAAAATCCTTAATTTGTCCACTGACCATCCTTGTAGTCAAGCCCTAGGGTATCCTTCCACCTCATCAGTAACCCTATCCATAGCTGCTAATGAGTGAAGAATTACTTGAGAGAGGAATAAAAGAATAAATCAGATGGAGAGATGGTCTCTCCTCTTTATCTTTCTGCACATCAAATCTCCTCCAGATCCATTTCCTCTGTAAGGCTCCATATTTTCGCTCCATCCTTACACTACTATTGCTCTTGGCTCTGTTTTCCCATAAAATCCCCTTTTAGTCCTGAATTCATGTCTCAGAAATACTTTTTAACAACATGAGGCAAAATCCCCTTATTCTTTATATTGCAATTCCAGATTCCCCTGAGAGAGAATCTGGGTGATTGGTGAGAGTGACATGACCACCTTCATTCCAACCAGCTTTGGACAAGGGTCAAGGTCATATAGAAGGGAGGAGAAGGAGTATGGGGACAGTCAGACTATCAGAGAAAGAGATACAGACATCAAGGAAGTGATTAACTTCTCTAGCCCAAATTTTGTCCCTTTGGGGGGGTAACTATATTTCAAGTTTCCCAATTTCAATTTAAATTATATTTTAATATTACAGTCAGTACAATTAATTTATGTGTTCTTTCAGTTTCAACCAACTCAATATAATATATGAAACTGCTAGGCATGTTCTTCTTTTCCTTTATTCAGATCACTTACAGAAATATTTTAAATAAAAATTTGGCTTCCTAGTGTGGTAAGATTCAGGGCTTTTAAAAAAATATAGACTTAGAAGAAAAACATTTTTAAAAATCAGGAAGCCAAAAGCATGAGGTTATTGACAACATCTGCCTGCAGTAACAGATGGTAATGCTAATTGTTGTTCAGGAGTTGCATATTGTTTTAATTTTCTCATGGGTAAAATTTGAATGTAGACGTGCACAGGTTTTTTAATATTTCACTTCTATATTCACCACATAAGCTTTGCAAATTATGTGATTCTCTTAAAATGACTTAAAAATAAGAAAACATGTATCTTCGTTTTTTGAAAGGATGTGACCCTTTTTAAAGAGAAACAGCTCTTGAAAGTATCAAAAAAAATCACAACTTATAAAAATTCATTTGAAATTAAGTTGTTTATTTGCATTTAAATGAGACGCTATTTGTGCTCATTTTGATAAATTCAGCATTTTGCTTCCAGTAATATTCAGAGATTTGATTATCAAATTTTCATTGCAAGTTTCTGGAATGAAGAAGTTTTGTATTTCTTACAATTCAAGAAAGCACAGAACTCACCCCTTGTTCTTCGGCTCCCTTGGTGTATATACAGGGTTTTAATAATAGTTTCATGATAAAGCATCTTCTCCCACCCATGCCAGTACAGTACCTGGCTTTGCTTTTTGAACTAGAACTGGGAACAAGAATGAAGCCAGACCCATCAAAGTTTTTCTCCCAACAATTTGTAACTAGGGAATGGGAGAGAGAGAGAAAGAATGAATATGTATGACTGGTATTAGGACATGTAATTGGAGAGTGTGAGGGTGGTCTATTCTGCCATTTGAAATCAAGAAGCAAGAGAAGGTAGGATGCAGTGGACGTGTAGAGAGGATCTTGACAGCCTTGTATTCCTAGCTCCAGTTCCATGAGTCCAACTGCATTCTGCCCCAGGGGACTGTAAGACTCCTTGTGCTCACTAGTAAATCCTCCACCACTATCTTTTGATTTTTGACTTTAGTCAGCCTGAATTGAATGCTGTTGCTCTACAGAGTTGCAACTAATATAGTTCTTGGGAAGGTTCTGAAAATACATGTTGGCAGGAGAATTATAGATAAGGCTTCCAACAGGTGCTTCCTTATTTTAATTAAAGGTCAAGATGTACTTCAGAAGAAAGTCATGCACACCACCAAGAAGACTGAGCAGCTGGCTACTCCTTTCAGAATACCAAGAACATGAAAATGAGTCAAATATAATTTGACATAAAACCAACACACTAGAACCAAATAGACTCATACCAAAGCATCATTTATTATAAAATAAATGTGATCCCTGTGCCAAATATTTAATTGTAACATGAATGAATATATTGAATATATTAATAGTTGAAGAAAAACTGTGTCTCTCAGAATTGGGAATTTGTTGACTCTGGGAACTTAGAAAAAATGAAAATTATACCATTTCCCACAACTGCCATTAATGACAAGGAAAATCCATCTTAGGGAAGGAGCACAGGAAGTTGAAACCCACTCAGTCTTTTGCCAATGGACAAGCTGTAGCAGAGATGTTTTAACAGTGTATATGAAGCTGGTCTGGGAGAATCAAATCTGAACTGGAGAATCTGGAGTTGGCTTCCCAGCTTTCATCACGGTGCAGTATCATGGTAGTACCATCCTCAGTAACAATTTATCTTTGGGCTTCCCCTCTCCTGACATCCTATTTCAGGATATACTCAGAGAAGTCATTCCAGCAAAAATATCCAGGGAATTTAGATAAAACTTTAAAATTTCCTATCATCTGATGAATATGAAGACATAGAAAGTGGTAGGTACAATAAGGATACATAAAGATGTCTACATGATGCTACCTGTAACCTGTGAATATGTTAGGATACATAGCAAAGAAGAATTAAGAATTGCAAATAGAATCAAGGTTGATTATCCAAATGGGCCCAGTGTAATCCAGATTCCCTTAAACGGAGAAAAGAGAAGCAGAAGAGGACGCAGAGTCAGAGACATTTAAAGATGTTAGCCTTCTGGCTTAAAGATGGAAGAAGGAGCCATGAGTCCAGGAATACAGCAGACTCTAGAAGCTGGAAAAGGCAAGCAAATGGATTCTCTTCTAGTGCCTCCAGGAGGAGGCAAGCCAGGCCAACACCTTGATTTTAGCTCAGTGAAGTCAACTTCAAACTTCTGTCCTCCAGAATTAAAGGTTAATAAATGTGTGTTATTTTAAGCCACAAAGTGAGTAGTAACTTGTTTATAATACCAATAGAAAACTATTATCAGTTCCTTACACTGCTACATAACAGTATATCTGAGACTGAGTAATATATAAAGAAGAGAAATTACTTCACACAAATCTGGAAGCTGAGAAATCCAAGATCAAGGCACTAGGCAGGTTCATTGACTATTTGAGATCTCCAGTCTCTGCTTCCAAGATGGTTCCTTGAATATCACATCCTCCATAGGGGAGCAACACCATATGGCAGAAGGCAGAAGGGCAAAAAGTGATGAACTTCATCCATCAAACCCTTTTATAAGGTCAACTAATCTCATTCATGAAAGAGGACTCCTCATGGCCTAATCATATTTATTTATTTAGTGGTTCTGAAAGTCACACCCAGGACCTAATAAATGTTAGGTAAGTGCTGCACCTCTAACTCCTAATCACCTCTTAAATGCCCCACCTCTGAATGTTATCACATTGGCAACACTTAAATTTTGGAGAGAACAAAAACCATAGAAATAACTAATACAAATTTTGGTGCTGAGAACAGGGCACTGCTGAAACAAATACCTGAAATATGGAAGTGTCTTTGCAATTGGGCAATGAACAGAGGCTGGAAGAATTTTGAAGAGCCTGATAGAAAATGCCATAATGCCTCTAATGCAATGTCAGCTTCTGGGTGCCATAGCACTGCCCACATGGCATAATGCATTGTGGGAATGTTGGTTGGGGTGGGGGTATCTCAAGGAAGCAAACACAACATCCTTGTCCCTGTGAACAGTCCAAAAAACAGTGGTGGCAGCTGGTCAACTGCTACATCCTCCTTAGCACGGTGCTAGAAAGAAGCTCTCCTTACAGTTCTTCAAAGAAAGATGGATGCCCTAGCATCATGCTACGTTAAGATTAGACCACAGCTCTTAAAAAAAGAGCAGTAGCTCTTCTACATATCCCGAAATGCCTGCTATCCTCCTGCACAACACAGTGCTAAACAATTTTAAACTGTCTCTCTGACATATAAATAGACAAAACACCTGGATATAATTATCCAAAATTAAAGTCTATGTATATATAGACATAAGCAATTTTACATGTTTTTAATATACACTGAATTTTCCAGGAATACCAGTCTGTGTAAATTATGTTCTTTAGTTTGAAAATTTATCAAAAATGGCCAATATTTCAGAAAACCATACCACCAGTGGCAGCACTGCATGGGATTTATATCACCAACATAATTCCTCTGCATCAATCTGAGCTGCCACTGACAGTGATTCTACATACAGATACAAGCAACCGACTACTCCATTATGTCTTCTGGAATAGCAGCTCCCAAGGATTTATAGATGTCAATACAGACTATGAACTCCCATTCAAAATTTTGGTCAGTGGCCATACACTGACCAAACATGTGCAGTGAACCCTAATGAAAACTATGGAGTTTAATTAATAATAATGTATTAATAATTTTAATAATGGGTCATCCATTGTAACAAGTATACCACACAAATGCAAGATATTAAACTAGGAGGAACTATAGAAAGAGTGAGAGAAAATATATGGGGACTCTGTTTCCGGCTCAATTTTCTGTAAACCTAAAACTGCTCCAAAAATGCTTCTATCAAAACAATACATCAGAACAGATAGAAGACGTGGATATATATGTCTAGCTTGAGAATGTTGTTTTGTATGGCTACAACTTTGCATCCTTCTTAATTGATGAAAAAAATTTTAGTTGACTTAAGATTTGAAGTTCTTCCACCCTCCCCGCACCCCAGCATGAGGGATTGAATCCAAGACCTTGTGTAGACTAGTTAAGCACTTTACCACTGAGCTGTATCCCCAACCCCTTGTGTTTTGAGACAGTCTCCTGAAGTTGCCCACGCTGGCTCAAATTTGGGCTCCTCCTGTCTCAGCCTCCTGAGTAGCTGGGATTACAGGCATGTACCACCACACTCAGCTATGTGATACACTCTTATGTGGAATGATCCTAAAGTTCTGATTTCTCTAAGCTTAACATGCCCCTATATTTAGGGAAAAAAAGAGAACGTCCCCAGGGGAATATTTATGGGGTGAGAAATGAGTGTTAGAAAGTCCCAGACATGTCTAATTGGTAAAGAAAAAGGGTTCTGTCTCTCAGGGAAAGAAAAAAAAAAGTTATTCTTATTTATTTATTCTTATTATCCTTGTTCTGTTTGTTTGCTTTTTGAGAGAAAGAAGATGTCCTAAATCAAGAGTTCTGTTATGTGCAAATGTCTCTTTCCAAAGGATGGGGGCCTTCTGGGAGAACATGTATCAGGGGAGAGGGTCTATGTTTAGGATGATGGAAAATGGGAAAGAAATGTGAAAGATTTTCAGGTAGTTGGTGAAAAGTTTGAATGGAGTGAGAGTATGTGCCATGTGCTCTTCAGTAAGGTGTTTTTGGGAGAAATCCCCATAATGGCGAATTTTTCCTTTCTTATCTTTACTTTTCTGCTTCACAGAACCCCTCTCCTGGACTTCCCAGCTGAGTTTAGAGAGGAGTATATGGGCTTAAAAACCATAAATATTATTTCTCTCTTTTTGAAAGACCTTAGTGAATAACAAGTCTACAAGCTATATAACATAAAATTATTTTGTATGAGGAAGCAGGAAATACTCTAAAAATGAACAAAAACTGGTCAATGCCACCAGTCAATGTTGAAAATTAAAGAAATTTTTTATGAGCTCTCAGTGAGACAGAAGAAATATTTCTCAGAGGATTTATTAGATGAAAGATCATTTTTTTAAAAATCCTGCACAGTTGCTCTTTATCTTACCTTTCGAAATTCTTATAAACATTTATATGAGGTTTTTTAGAAGACTTAAACCCCTAGTTCAATTTGTATCCAAGGTCTTTGAAGATAATCAAAGTTCCCAATTACATTGGTATAAGCACTTCTGACACACGGGTCTTGGTCTGATTTAAAACTTTCACTTAAACTTTCTCACTTAAACTTGCACTTATGCCAGCCTGAATTCTAAATATAACCCATTTTTCTTTAAGATATGAATTCTATGGAGGTGTAAACTCTAGACAGAACTTCGCACAATTTTAAATACCTACCTTAAACTTACTGCCTTAGTCCTAAATTTCCTAAAACATAAATTTTTAAATTATATAATTAAATCAATAGAGTAATTTACTTTCAACTACCACTACTACATGAACAGAGATGACTTTTTATTTTTACCTTTAACTGACACCTCATATTTGTATGCATTTACAGGGTACAGAATGATAATGTGATAACAGGTATATAATGTGTAATGACCAAATCAGCAAAACTAGTATTTCCATCTCCTCAAACATTTATCATTTCAATGAGTTGGGGAACTTTGGATTCTTCCCTAGTTAATTTAAAATATGTAATAAATTGTTGTAGTCTATCCTTATCCTGCTGTGCTGTAGAACACAAGGATTATTTCCTCTTTTCTGGCTGTGTTTTGGTGTCCCCTTATTTAGCCTCTCTTTCTCTCTCCCTCCCCCTCCCCCTTGGACTCTTGTAACCACTGTTCTAAGGTCTGCTTCTATGAACCAGCTGTTTCAGCTTCCACAAAATAAGTGAAAACATGTGTTATTTGTCTTTCTGTACCTGGCTTTTTTCATTTAGCATGATGCCTTCCAGTACCATCTGTGTTGCCAGAATTAACAGGATTTTATTATTTTTTAAAGCCAAATAGTATTTCATTGTGTATATATACTACCTTTTCTTAATCTATTGAAGGACACCCTGATTGATTCCATATCTTGGCTATTGTGAATAGTGTTGAAATAAACATAGGAGTAGAGGTATCTCTTTGATAAAATGTATTTCCTTTAAATACATGCTCAGTGGGATTGCTAGATCATATGGTAGTTTCATTTTCACTTTTGTGATGAAACCCCATATTGTTTTCAATAACTGCTGTACTAAGTTATATTGACACTACTATTTTAAAATCTCATTTTAGTGTGGAAAGGTTCCAATGGACTCGTTTCAATTGGGACCAGTACCCACTTTTCAGGAGGAAGAACGTCAGTGAAAGACTCTGAATGTGCTCAATACCAGATTCTGTATTCCCCACCTGGCTGGCTACTTTCATACACAGGCCAATATATGCCACAGGAGTATGAGAACCTCTCAGCTGGGGCAGAACTGTTTCTCTGTCCTCTTGCTGTCCATCTCTTCCTCTTGCTGCAGGCTCATCATTTGGCCGTTGTCTCTGAGTATTTTTCTGACACTAGCTCATTTCTTCTCTGGCCTCCTGCTTCTGTTCACTCTCCCTGCTTAAACAGTAAGTAGGAGGAACTTCATCTTTAGGAAATCCCTCCTCTATGCTTTGTTTCATTTCCCTCACATCTGCTCACTTGCTTCACTGAACTCACCCTGCAGCAATTGCTTTTTATTCTTGTTTTCTTCCTAACCCACTATTCCTTTATACTCGTCTTTTAAAAAATAATGTTAGTTGCTATTCCTTCCTCTCAATGCTTCTCCATCACTTCAACCTTCTGATCCTTCGTTTTTTTGTCTCATATTTTCAGTTTACGCTTTTCCATTCTTTTCCCTTCTTTTCTCTTCACTTGCTTACCTTCCACAATCATAGTTTTTACCTTAATACTTGCCAACATAAGAATTATTTTTTTTGTTTTTGTTTTTTGTTTTTGTTTTTGTTGTAGTGCTGAACATTAAACCCAGGGCCTTGTGCATGCTAGACAAGCTCTCCACCACGAAGCTACCCACTTGGCAAATGTGTGGTTTTGAACCAGATATTCCCATATTTGAGCTTTCTCTCTGAGAAACCAAATAAGAGAATACCACATTCATAATAGTTTCAAATTAAGGAAGGTTTGCTACTACATGTTATGAAATGATCTTGCATCAGCATCCTGGGCTACTCTCTGAGCTTCTATACATCTCTGCTCTGATTCTCCACAGGAGAGTTGCCCCTCCTGAGCTCTGCAGACTATTTTCCCTTTATGCATTTAATATGTTTATGATTGTACTATCCTTGGCACATCAGCTGATGCTACATCTGTTTTTCCAAAGCTTGCAGAATTTCTTAAATGAAAATTCCATGCTGAATTTTAGTGGGGGCAGCAGAATTCTAAAATAAGAACATCTTACAATATATAATTCAATTGTGAAATGCCTTGAGGAAACAAAATAATTTATGGTCATTTTCTAAGTGTGAAAGTTCTAGGGCTATCTTAAGGTACTTAATGTATACATGAGTGCCCTTATATGTTTAGAGAAATCATTTCGTGATTTTTTGCCTCAAATTTGGCTAGTCATGAAAAGTGACTAATGAAGAAATTCAAGAAGCAGTAAGTGGCCATGGCCTTTACTTCTGATGAGGTGACATGAGCTGGGAGAGTTTCATTCTGATAACTGCTTCCCTGAAAATATGCTTAAACTGTCCCATATTCAGTTCTCATTTTTAGATAAAATGCAGTGGGGAAGGAATTTTGAGTATCATGGGCAGAAATGATAAAATATTTAATGTCCCTAGTGTATGGGTACTGATTGCTCAGAAGGGAAGCCAGATCTGTCCAAACAGATGCCATTTGGGTAGAGATCTGCTAGTATCAGCTCTGGTTTTGGAAACACATGGAACAGTGAGTCTAAGAAATTAGAAATATCAACACTTTAGAGCTGGTGGTAGCTTCAGTGGTAGAGCACATGCTTAGCTGGGTTCAATTCCCAGCACCAAAAAAAAAAAAAATCAGTATTTTTGCATTGCATGTATTTTAAGTTGGTCTTCGGCTTGTACAAAAGAAAATGATAGGAATTTCAATTTGAAACCTAGCGAAGGGAGGAGGCAGGCGCGCTGGCTCGCGGTCCCCTGGACGGGTCCCCTGGGCCGGTGAGCTCCTGAGATCACAAGAATTCGGCGGTTCCAAGATGGTGGCCTAGACGGTCTCCTCCGTGCTAGTCTCTCCAGAACCGAAGCTGGAAGTAGTGGAAATACCACCTTCCAGCCAGCTTCTTGACATCATCCCACGGCTCATCATCCCCCGCAGGAATTTCACTCGCGTGTGTGTGTACACAAGGCCACCAGGCAGCAGCGATTGCCACAAACAGCGTGACTTCAGCAGCGAGTGGCAGAACACAGCGGAGGTGTGGGGCCCCAGCCCAGGGCTCCAGCCCAGGATTTGCCCCAGGCGGGTGGGACCTGCTTCTACACGGGTTACCTGGCTCCAGCGCCCACCCAACCATGCAGGACCCCTAACAGTTGCTCCTGTGGACAAACCGTCTCCTGAGCGGGACTCCCAGCTACTGTTCCTTGTGGATCTCCATCTAACACGGCAGAACTTCCTGCACCAGGGGGCATCAGACAGCACCTGGGAACAGACTTTGACCTCAACACAGCACACCATGAAACAGCGTCTCCACCAGCGGAACAGAGCTTCACCCTGCTGTGAAACCCACACCCAGGACACCAGCGGGGAAAGTCCAGCAAGCAACAGACAACGCCACCTACTGGAGGTGAAAGGAACCATACCTGTTTATTTACATTGAGACTTTATTTTTTTTATTTTTTTATTCTTATTTTTTATTGTATCCTTTATCTTTTTCTCCTAATATTTCTATTGTTTAATCTTTTTGTTTTATTTCTCTGCTCTTTTCTTCTTTCCTTTCTTTCTTTTTCCTTCCCTTTTTTCTCTCTCACTCTTTTCCTACCCTCTAATCCCCAACAGTTGTGAAACAAAGTATTTGTTATACAGTAGGATATGGTAGACTGGGATTTCTGAACTGTATACTAGAGTGGTATTATATAGTTTTGTAACTCCCACTTGCATATGTTTTATTTTTCTTGCTATCCTCTCTCCTAGCTGTACTCTCTTTTCTTCCTCCTTACTGGTCTTTCCCAACTCTCTGTCGCTCTTTCTAGTAATAGCCAACTTCTCTTGAATTCCTTTTTCATGCTTTCTAAGATCTAATAACCATATCCTCACTTCCTACTATCCCAACATTCTATCCTACACCCCACCCTCAAGTTTCCCTAGCCCACCAACAGAAACTATAGACCCTTGTGCAAACTTATTGTTTACATAATAGATTGTAAAGGAACTCATAATTGTTGTATATCATGACTAAACTGTAAATGTATTTGGGAGCTATTAGGAGCTACTTGATTTGAAACTATATATTGCTTGTATTGAGATCAATCAATATTGGTCTCCCCTTTAAAGGAAAGGTATTGAAACCCTGCAGGGAAATATACCTATATAAGAGTAAAAACTGTAACAACTGGGATCAGCAGAGCTAGAAGGAAAGACACACAAACACCATGAAAAAACAAGGGAAGAAAGTGACTCAAACAAACCAAGACACTACACTATTAGAATCCATGGTCAGTACAGCAGAAGAAATGACAGAACAGGAATTCAGGATGTACATAATTAAAATGTTCTGTGATTTAAAGAACGATATAAGAGAGCAAGCCCAGTCAGCAGAAGATCATTTTGATAAAGAGATACATAGGCAAATATAGGAAGTAAAAGATCACTTCAATAAGGAGATAGAGATTCTGAAAAGGAACCAAACAGAAATCCTTGAAATGAAAAAAACAATAAACCAAATTAAAAACTCAATAGGAAACATCACCATCAGATTAGACCACTTGGAAGACAGAACCTCAGATACTGAAGACAAAATATTTAACCTTGAGAATAGAGTTGACCACACAGTGAAGATGGTAAGAAACCATGAACAGAACATCCAAGAACTATGGGATAACATTAAAAGACCAAACTTAAGAATTATTGGGATAGAGAAAGGCATAGAATTCCAAACCAAAGGAATGAGCAATCTATTCAATGAAATAATATCAGAAAACTTTCCAAATATGAAGAATGAATTGGATAATCAAATTCAAGAGGCTTACAGGACACCAAATGTACAAAATCACAACAGACCTACACCAAGGCACACCATAATGAAAATGCCTAACATTCAGAATAAGGAGAGAATCTTAAAAGCCACAAGAAAAAGGAATCAGATTACATATAGGGGGAAGCCAATTAGGATCACTGCAGACTTCTCAACCCAGACCCTGAGAGCAAGAAGATCATGGCAAAGCATATACCAAGTGCTAAAAGACAGTGGATGCAAACCAAGAATCTTACATCCAGCAAAATTAAGTTTTAGGTTTGATGATAAAATAAAAACCTTCCAAGATAAACAAAAATTAAAAGAATTCACAGCAAGAAAACCGGCACTACAGAACATTCTTGGTAAAATATTCCATGAGGAGGAAATGAAAAACAACAATGAAAACCTGCAGAGGGAGGAGCTACACTAAAGGCTAATCAAAGGAGAAACCCAGTCAAGTTAAAAACTAAGAATAAACCAAAATGTCTGGAAATGCAAACCATATCTCCATAATAACATTGAATGTTGATGGCCTAAACTCAGCAATTAAAAGACACAGACTGGCGGATTGGATTTTAAAAAAAGATGCAACAATATGCTGCCTCCAAGAGACTCGTCTCATAGAAAGAGATACTCACAGATTGAAGGTGAAAGGATGGGAAAAAATTTATCACTCACATGAACTGCATAAACAAGCAGAAGTTTCTATCCTCATTTCAGATAAAGTAGACTTCAAACCAAAGTTAGTGAAAAGGGATAAAGAAGGTCATTTCATACTGCTTAAGGGAATCATATATCAACAAGACATAACAATCTTAAATATCTATGCCCCAAACAATGGGGCAGCCATGTTCATGAAACAAACCCTTCTCAAATTCAAGAACCAAATAGATCTCAACACAATAGTATTGGGTGACTTTAACACAACTCTCTCACCACTGGACAGATCTTCCAAACAAAAACTAAACAAAGAATCTATAAGACTTAGTAGAACAATCAATGATCTAGACTTAATGGATATATATAGAATATTCCATCCTTCAACAAGCAAATACATGTTTTTCTCAGCAGCACATGGATCCTTCTCCAAAACAGATCATATGCTATGCCACAAAGCAAGTCTTAGTAAGTACAAAAAAATAGAGATACTACCCTGCCTTCTATCTGACTAATGGACTGAAACTAGAAATTAATGACAGTTTTAAAAAAAGAAGCCACTACAACACTTGGAGACTCAATAATTTGCTATTGAACAATGTATGGGTAACAGAAGACATCAGGGAAGAGATAAAAAAAATTCTTGGAGGTAAATGAGAACTCTGATACAACATACCAAAATCTCTGGGACACTATGAAGGCAGTGCTAACAGGAAAGTTCATTGCATTAAGCTCATATATTCAAAGATGTAAAAGTCAACAAATCAATGACTTGACACTACAACTCAAAGCCCTAGAAAAAGAAGAACAAAGCAACACCAAAAGAAGTAGAATACAGGAAATAATTAGAATCAGAGCTGAAATCAATGAAATTGAAACACAAGAAACAATTCAAAAAATTGATAAAACAAAAAGCTGGTTTTTTGAAAAAATAAACAAAATTGACAAACCCTTAGCCACCCTAACAAAAAGAAAGAGAGAGAAAACCCAAATTACCAAAATTTGTGATGAAAAAGAAAATATCACAACAGACCCTGCTGAAATACAGAGGATAATCAGAAACTATTTTGAAAACTTATATTCCAGTAAAATAGAAAACCCTGAAGACACTGACAAATTCCTAGAGACATATGATCTACCCAAACTGAACCAGGAGGACATTTATGACTTAAACAGATCAATTACATGGAAGAAAATAGAAGAGGCCATAAAGAGCCTTCCAACCAAGACAAGCCCTGGGCCAGATGGATTCTCAGCTGAGTTCTACAAGAAGAACTAACTCCAATACTCTTCAAATTATTCCACAAAATAGAAAGGGAAGGAACCCTTCCAAACTCATTCTATGAGGCTAGTATCACCTTGATTCCAAAAACAGACAGAGACACATCAAAAAAAGAAAATTTCAGACCAATATCCCTGATGAATATAGATGCAAAAATTCTCAATAAAATTTTGGCAAATCACATACAAAAGCATATTAAAAAAATAGTGCACCATGATCAAGTGGGGTTCATTCCAGGGATGCAAGGTTGATTCAACATATGGAAATCAATACACATAATCCATCACATCAATAGACTTAAAGATAAGAATCACATGATTCTATCAATTGACACAGAGAAAGCATTTGACAAAATACAGCACCCTTTCATGTTCAAAACACTAGAGAAACTAGGGATAGTAGGAACATACCTCAACATGGTTAAAGCAATATATGCTCAACCAAAGGCCAACATCATCCTAAATGGAGAAAAATTGGAAGCATTCCCTCTAAAAACAGGAACAAAATAGGGATGCCCTCTCTCACCACTCTTATTCAATATAGTCCTTGAAACTCTAGCCAGAGCAATCAGACAAACGAAGGAAATTAAAGGGATACGAATAGGAAAAGAAGAACTCAAACTATCATTATTTGCAGACAACATGAGTCTACTCTTAGAGGATCCAAAAAATTCCGCCAGAAAACTTCTAGAACTGGTAAATGAATTCAGCAAAGTTGCAGGATATAAAATCAATATCCATAAATCAAATGCATTTCTATACATCAGCAATGAGTCCTCTGAAAGAGAAATTAGAAAAACTACTCCATTTGCAATAGCCTCCAAAAAAATAAAATACTTAGGAATCAATCTAACAAGAGTGGTGAAAGACCTCTACAACGAAAATTAAAAGACACTAAAGAAAGAAATTGAAGATCTTAGAAGATGGAAAGATCTCCCATGTTCCTGGATAGGCAGAATCAATATTATTAAAATGGCCATACTACCCAAAGCACTATACAGATTCAATGCAATCCCAATTAAAATCCCAAAGTCCTTTCTTATAGAAATAGAAAAGGCAATCATGAAATTCATTTGGAAAAATAAGAGACCCAGAATAGCCAAAGCTATCCTGAGCAAGAAGAGTGAAGCAG
>PVHX01023680.1:0-25294 GCA_004024805.1 Geosciurus inauris
ACTTACTGCGCCACTTTACTACCTAGTATTACACAATGCAGACTCATAAGCAAAGGAAATTATTAGGGGAGGACAGACACAACATTGTTTTATAATTTTGAAGGAGTCAATTCATCAAGAGGACCTAACAAGTCTATACATTTATGCATCCAACAAATGGAGCTTCAAAATGTATGAAGCAAAAAAACCTGATACAACTGCAAGAAGAAATAGACAAATTCACAGTGATACCCAGAGATTTCAGTAACCCTTCCTGTAACTAACAGAACACATAGACGGAAAATGAGTAACGGCAGGAAGATCTGAATGATCCTATCAACCACCTTGGACAAGACAGACATTTATAGAACAGCCCACTTAGTAACAGCAAACATATGTTCTTTTCAAATGAATATTTACAAACACAGGCCATATTGTGGGCCATAAAACAGGTCTCCCACAGAGTTTGAAGTGCTCATATCAGACAAAACACATTCTGTCACTACCTGGAATTCAAGCAGGAAGAAATCGAAGATCTCTGTGAAATTCCCAAATACCTGAAAATTAAATACCAAACTTCTAAATATTCTGCTAAATATTTCTAATACAAACAAAGGAGGAAAAAACTTTTTGTCAAAAGAAGAGAAATTAGAAAGTATTGTGAATCAAATGAAAATAAAAACAAAACATCAAAATTTGTGAAAGGGGAGGTAGAGAATTATAAGGGAGTATCCATTATCATGACTATGATGATGTTTCCACAAGAATGTCCATTTGTCAGAATTTAATGACACATCCATGTATTTTTGCTTGCAAAATGCACAAGAAAGCAGTAGTAGTTATTACTTATCTAGGGAAAGATATGGGTGGGCAAAGAGGCTGAGGTAAAAACATTGTCATTGGTAAATACTCTCACTCAATTCGCAGTCAATTGTGTGAATGAACTGCCTTTTGAAAGAATCAAGTTTGAAGAATAGAAACAAAACATAAAACTTTGATAATCTTGGAGGCAAAATTAAGGCTTATTTTTCTGTCTGCCCATTTGTAAATGTAGGGCAAAACATAGATCATGAAAAACCTAAATGAAATATTTTTTATTTATATTACATATTCGAGTTCACTTCAATTAATGAAAATACAACTACTAAATACAGCATAAACTACTGAATTCTGAAAAGGTCTTTATCTGCTTCAAAAATAGGCTGTATCTCTCTTACCATGTGGCAAATATTTTAGCAGGCTGAACTTCTTGCTTGGAAACAGGAGGAAACACAGGAAATACAAATCACTACTGCAATGAATGGGGAAAAGCTGAGAATTTTTCTTTTAAAGTTACGACTAGGGGCTGGGATTGTGGCTCAGCGGTAGAGCGCTTGCCTTGCATGTGTGAGGCCCTGGGTTCGATCCTCAGCACCACATACAAAGCAATAAAATAAAGACATTGTGTCCATCTACAACTAAAAAAAAAAAAAAATCTTTAAAAAAAAAAAAAAGTTACGACTAGGTAAATTTTATATTTACAATAAAGAGTAAGGGGAACTAAAGATTTCAATTGCTCATTTCTTATGCATAGGAAGTGGATGCACTTCATGCATTCCAACCTGAGGAACACAAACATCATTTATATCCGATTCTAAGGTTATTATGTATTGGGTGGTGAGTTGTTTTTGGTTTTCGTTGTTGTTGTTGTTGTTGTTGTTGTTGTGCAAGCAGTCTGAAAAATTTGCAAAACTCATTTCATGAGTAAGAACTCTACACAAGTCAACTGCTTGGGTCACTGTTATGTTTTAAAATGTAATCAGAGGGTTAAGACTAAATGATCTAACTGACCTTCAAACTTCTACAGCTTTTTTATCCTACCATACAAGAGTGTTTCTTAATCTCTCTCTCTAAAATAAGCATAACAAAAATGTACAGTTCCAGGTTTTTGCAAAGATTGAAGTATGCAAAGCGCTTAGATTACTTGGCACAGAATAGACATTAAAAATAGTTTCCATGTGCTGGGATTGTGGCTCAGTGGTAGAGCGCCTGCCTCCCATGTGTGAGGCACTGGGTTCGATCCTCAGCACCACATAAAAATAAATAAAATAAAGATAATGTGTCCATCTACAACTAAAAAAATATTAAAAAAAATAGTTTCCACCTATACCTTTCCTTTCCAGGTTTGGAAAACTAAATTATCATTCAATCAAACAATTAAATAAGCTCTGATCTCCATTTTACAAATTGCTGGATACTTTTCATTTGCAATATCAATATACCTTTAGGGGGCTTCAACATTAGGAGTAGGGACACGAAGGAAGGTTCTATTTAAAAATATGTAAACCTATTTCAAACAGAACAGTTGCTAAACTTTTCTAGTCTCACAAATTCCTGCCAAAAGAGTAATTTCACAACTCATCTGCCTCTTTTAAGTTTCATCCAATGCAAAAGTAAAACAGTAACAATCCCAAGTGTGAAGACAGTCATTTTGAGAAATAATATTCACAAGATTATGTTAAACACCTCAAAGATAAAAAGATCCCCAAGGCAATGGAGAGACCACTCTCAATTGTCTGTTTCCAGAATGTGGACACCAATCACACAGGCACTCCTTCTTCAGGACATCCTGACTGCACACAGTAGCCACTGACAACACTTGAACTAGGTCTCTATTTCTAAGCATGGAAATTTTACTATCTATAGACACAAATTTCCCTAAGTAAAGTTCAATGGCACTTGTAAACAATCTACTTTAAAAAAAATTTGGTAACTCAGCACATTGTTAAAAGCCACAAAAGAAGCTACCCATTTTTGCCACTTGAATTATCTACCACCTATAGGTCAATTCCCAAGTCTACATCTTCAACTCTAAACTTCTCCATCACCCCTAATACGTCCAACATGTCTCCAGTTTTGTCAACTGACATCCATTCCCTCTAAATGACAATCAATGATCTACCACTACCACATCCCAGTTTCTGCCTTAGATCAGACTTTTAATCCTTATTTTGCCCATCACTTCTAACAATTTCCTAATTGACCTAAATACTCCCTTCACTCTCAATTCTTATATGTTGAAGCCCAAAATAATTTTTTTTTTTGTTTTTTTGTTTTGGGCGGGGGATACTCGACCACTGAGCCACATTTCCAGCCATATTTTAAGGTTTTATTTAGAAACAGGGTCTCCCTGAGTTGCTTAGTGCCTCACCACTGCTGAGACTGGCTTTGAACTTGCAATTCTCCTCTCTCAAACTCCCAAAGTGCTGGCATTACAGGCATGCGCCACCGCACCTTGGCCAAAACAATTTTGACCATTGTTGAGTGGCAAGTGACTTCAATGCCAAGTCCCAACTCTTGACTGTTTAGGCACACAAATGCTATGTGAGTGTTCACACACACATACATATATGGAATAAACTTATTTTACAATGTTAATTTCATTTTCAAACCTTAAAATAAGCCTTGTTCTTGTTCTCCACTTGGTTCCTTTCACAAACTGGAATCCCTACAATTGAACATTTTCTAACACCACTTCTCCTCATATAACAAAGACACCTGTACACTAATAAACTACCTCACAATATCATGAACTCATTCATAAAGCTCAAAGGTTAAACATCAGTTGTTTGGTTTAAGGTAGTAGTTTTACAGTGCTCACTGACATGTAGAGTTTTCATTTTTAAAGAGGAAGAAAGCTGTAGGCATGACTTAGTGGGAGTATTTTAATATCCAAGTATACATAACTCTTTATCGATACATCTCATACAAATGCCATCAGACGAGATGGTTATGCAGTCATTATGACCCAAACGGTCTCACTGGTACTTTTTGCCCACAGCAACCCACTTCTAATATATCATCCTTACCTTTCATTGTTGCCGTGAGTATTTCGATGGCACTATGAATGTTGGCAAAATTCAAGTTTGGATTCTTCTCCACTATAGATGTTAAAATGCGGAGAAGCTCAGCCAGATGTCGCTGAACCACTTCTGGAACACAGTCTTTAAAAAGGAAAAGAAGATTTTGGTTTCCAAAGAAAAGCTCTGCAAATCTAAGCTACAAAAGATCACATGAAACACATTTCAGGTGGAAAGCCTTAGAAAGCATTCCACAATTTTTGCCTACTCCATGTTCACTTCTATTTCTACTATGGCAATTAGGTTACCTTCAGAAAATTCTTGGCCATTTTAATTCGTTAAGGATTTCAAAGACTTTCATAATCAAGCTCGATTGAGCACTATCTTTTTCAGTTTTCTTGGTCTACACATGCTCCCCAGATTTTCCCTCAAACAACCATATAAGGTATTTCCTGTCTGGCACTTTTAACTATCATATATTTAATATATGTGGTAACATGTTAAAAGTCCTAAAAAGTCTGATATGTTTACATAAGTAGGATGTTTAAAAATACATATTCAGTTTCTACATTAGAATTAATTCTTTTCCTTAAGGAATAATCAGGTATTGGAAACAGTAACTCTCAGGCTAATGTTAAGGCCCATCATTTGACCTGCACATTTTAAAACTGCAATGTAAATTACACATGATCAAATGCATAGATTTTTGTACTTTTTAGAAAAAAATTTGGTGCTAAAGATGAAAAATTGGGGGAACCATTTTAAAATTTCCAGATTTCTGCGTACTCTTAAAAAAGCAAGATTAGATTATACCAGGAATTTGTTACCAGTATACTACTTAATATATTTAGGATATTTTCCGTAACAATAACCTTGACCACAATTTAATCATCCATATTAGACTTCAAAATCAACCTATTGAAATTAACATGAGCGTGAGCAACTTCTTTCTAATAATATTTACATAGTCTGGAGCAAGCTGTGGTGGCATGCCTGTAATTCCCAAGGAGCCCAGGCAAGAGGATCTCAAGTTCAAAGCCGGCCTTAGCAACTTAGCAAGGCCCTAAGCAACTTAGTGAGACCCTGTCTCAACGTTAATAACAAAAAATAAAGGGGGAAGTTTGGAAATGTGGCTCAGTGGTTAAGTGCCCCTGGATTCAATCTCTGGTAGCACTCTCCCAAGTAACCATATATTATTTATACATATATGTAAATACATATATGTATAATATATATAACACATTGTATATATGATGCATATATATATTAACATAGTCTCAAAGAATGACATATAATTGCTGCTTTAAGGAATATTCAAACACTAAAATTTTGAGGCTTTGAGACTGGGAAGGATATTCAGTGCATGCATGGGGCTCTGGGTTCAAGCCTCAGTGCCAAAAAAAAAAATTGTTAGTTTTTCTTTTTTAGAGGCTTCAATTCTAGTTCAGTTATTTCAGGAATTTCAACTTGAACATAATAATTCGGTTAGAAATAAATTCTTAAATTTAGTATAAGCACAAGATGTGGTTTAGATTCTGGTTTTCAAAATGCATATCAGAAAATAACCATTTAATCTATCTATCTATATATTTACACACACACACACACACACACACACTTGTTTAAATCTCACAAATTTATATAAAGGCCCAGGGAGTCTCCTCCTATAAATGCAATAAACATGAAGTGTACTCTTCACTTTCTATAACATTATGAACATGAAAATGAACTGCTACTTAACACAAAAGAACAGAAGCTATCTCTTAACTATGAATTATCACTGACATCAAATTTGGATATTAAAGAAACACTAAAATAGGTACTAAGATTAAGTCAGGGATATATAATTCTTTTCTTCAGGGTAAGCAAATGCCATCATCTATTTCTAACTAGAAAAATTCTGTGATTATCCCTTAATTTAAGAAGAGGTTCTAAATCAGCAAAACAGAATCAAGATTGAATATTGGGGAAGAAAATTCATTCAAATACAGTCACTTTAAATTTGGCAGTGACATGGAAAGCTGAGCTGTTGAGCTGTTGAGCCCAAGGCATCAACAATCTACATTGGAAATATTAATTTACTTATTAAAGACCAATCGATGTACTCTATTCCCTTTATTGCCTTTAATGAGAAGATTTAGATTCCAATGATCGCAAATTATCCCGGACCAAACTGGTAGGAACAAAGACTTCTTATTTTTTTTTTTGTACACTTGTTTTCCAAACCTTAACAAAATTTTTATTATGTGCTGCATTGTTATTTATTTTTTAATTTTTCTTTTGCTTTTATTCATTTTTCACCATCATTCTTATTGGTGTATTACAGTTGTACATAATGGTGGGATGTTACATATTCACATGTGCACACAATATAACAATATAGTTTGGCCAATACCATTCCCCAACTGCACAATTATTTCACAAATAATGGTTTACATTGTAAATACCAAGCATTTAGGGAGAAAACCACAAGATAACTAAAGCAGAATAATAGGCACACATACCTGTAGGGAGGCTAGCATTTAAAATTGTACAACCTATCCAGACTGGTAAGAGAAAACAGTGGACAAACCTGAGACAGCTTCTTTTAGATATCGTAACGTGAGGAAGAACTTCTCCATGTCACTCACCAACTCACAAGTAGAGTTGGCACTTAGAGCCTCAAGACCCATTTCAGAGGTGGTGAGATAAGTAGACAGTTGGCCTGAGGAACAAAGTTGTTTTTTCTTTTGGTGAGCAATAATGCTCTAGAGAATGATTTGGTCAGAAAAATGAAAATCCTTAAGGGGCAAGAAACAAAAACAAAAAAGAGAGAAACACAATACTACATCAGCCAGGGAAATATTAAGTTTTCACAAATTGCCCACAGTCCACCTTAATATTCTATTTTTAATTCTTAAAAATGAATGAATAAAACACTATATGATGAATGGTAGCTTCCGTGTATTAAGTGTCCATAATCCTGACAATGCTACAATACGCAAACTATCATTCTTTTCATTTCACAACTGAGGAACCTGAGGTTTAGAGGTTAAAAGATAGGTCTACACTCTCAACTGATAAATGATGAACTTCAAGTTAAGTCTAGATCTGCCTTAACTTCCTCTGAATTCCTAAGGTATCTATTCATTGTAAAAGTCGTTCTGAAACATCACTTAGTAAATCAAATCTTCCCTCTATAATATCACCTTCAAAAATAAGGACGAAGTATGGACTCTGAAAAAGAAATATGTTTTTAAAAATCCTCCTCCATCATTTACTATATGACCTAAGAAGCTGTTAGTCGTCTCTTCATTGGTATGCTTATTTATAAAATCATAAAAACATCCTGACAATACCTACCTCAGGAGCTCCGCTGACAGAATTAAATGAGACAATAGTATGTATGTATCCATTGAGCACATAAAAGTAGTTCAATTACTGTTATTGTTTCTAGATATACACATGCACACATACAGACTGACAAAGTATACACATGCACACATACAGACTGACATTCTGAGTTATTGTTTCATGAAGAACATTTTTTTGTTGAAAACAAGCTCTAAGGATGCCCCTTAACCTGATGTATCTTGACTGAACAAATAAATATCATACTATCACACTAAGATTTCTCATAATGTAAGGATCAAATAGTGAAAATGCAATGTTTTGGGATTAAAAAAAATGCTGGGGTTGTAGCTCGGTGGTAGAGTGCTTGCCTAGCACAATCCTCAGCACCACCTAAAAATAAATAAATAAAATAAAGGTATTATGTCCATCTACAACTAAACATAGATATATATATTTAAAAAGTTAGATCTGAATCCTGACTCTAATATTTTTCAAATGTGTGACTTATACAGTTCACTCTCAGGTTTGTATGAAGATTAAAAGGGATCACAAAATTTAGAAAATTTTATGTTAAAATCTCTAGTCCTGGCCCACTAGGACTTAAGAGAATCTTAGTTTGATTCTTCTTCATCCTTATTTTAACTTTCCAGAATGAAAAGCCCTATTTTTCTTTTTAATTTAATGAAATCAAAAAGAAAACAACTTGAGGACGTAGCCCAAGCATTATCACTAAAATATTTTTCAAATATTTTGTCTTAATTATCTGGATACTTTCAAAATGTAAAATGATTAAGACTCCTATGAATGCACGGGAGATAGTTTTATGCAATCCTTTCCTCATTAGTGAGATACACTAATGTATCGTGTACTATGATACCCTACCCAATTCCATAGATTTGGTTTTTCCTTGTGATTACAATTCTCTAGTCTATCCACTTCTATTTCTGCTTTTACCACACTAGTGAATTGCCATTTCTTGCCTGAGCTACGACACTAATTCCCTGATAATCATTCCAGAACCATTCTTGTCCCATTGTAAATGTGGTGAGTCATCTTCTCAAATATAAATCTCATGATGTCATTTCTCCACTGAAACCCTTCCAAAGGACAGGTGAAAAAATGTCATGCTCTGTGAGGCTCAAAGTGAGACATGGATCTCGCTTGCCTCGGCAATGTCATCTGCAGTCACACTTCTGGCTCTCAACACTCCTGCCACACACACCTCCTTTTCATTCTTCTTTTTTTTTTTTTTGGTACTGGAGACTGAACTCAGGGGCACTCGACCACTGAGCCACATCCCCAGCCCTATTTTGTGTTTTATGTTGAGACAGGGTCTCATTGAGTTGCTTAGCGCCTCGCCCTTGCTGAGGCTGGCTTTGAACTTGCGATTCTCCTGTCTCAGCCTCCCTAAGTGCTGGGATTACAGGCGTGAGCCACCGCGCCTGGCTCCTTTTCATTCTTCTAACAGTATTTGTTTGCTTTAGCCCACAGTACAGAACAATTTTACATCACGACCAGTGACTATACACTGGTGTGTAATGTTGGTGTGTGGTATGCGTAAAAATCTGTTTATCATTCTTAAAACAGATTCTACCTAAACATCCATGAGATAGACTTGGATTTGTTTTTCATCCTATTCCATTTCATTTTTATAAATGCTGGTTGCACTCACTAAATTGGCCTTGTACATGTAATGGGGTCATGACACTATAGCTTGAAAAACACCTACTGTTCAACTCAGGGTCCAATCTACATGCAGATCCATTTACCTGCAATATTCCCTCCTCTCTTTCCTTTGCTCACTCTGATCTCACTCAAAGATCACTTCCTCAAACAAACTCCGGAACTACTCCCATGGCCCCTTAGCCACCATCACCAAGCTAGAACACAATCCCCCAGAATGACGCTCTAAATCATCCTACACTTTTCATCACTGCACTTACCACATTCCAAATAATTCATATCTTCCCATTCAGACTAGAATCGTAAGAAAATTAAGACCTTTTCTTCTTTATTAATCATTTGTTCCCTGCTCGCAGCACAGTGCTTTACAAGAGAAAGGATGAACTTAAAACTATTTGCAGAATAAATAATTTTATTATTTTGCAGAATAAATAATAAATTTTCAGAAACAATGAACATTCATTAACAAAGTTACAACTCACTTTTATAGAAACAAAAATAACTCTGGGTTTTTTCAATATTTCAAAGCAAAACATTTTTTAAAAAGTCTACCTCTACAATGTTATCTTTTAAAAGAAGTACATGAAGCTCAGTGAAGGCAAAATATATAAAAATGAAATAGAAGTTGTATTTCTATTATGTTCCTTCTGATCATATAAATAGGGTGACCCAATTCTTTTTATTTTTACTTTTTTTATAACTTTATTTTTATTTATTAATTTGTATGTGATGCTGAGGATCCAACCTAGTGCCTCACCCCTGCTGGGTGAGCGCTCTACCGCAGAGCCACAACCCCAGCCCCACTGCTTTTAAATAGCTTTTAAGGTTCTGGTATTCAATATTTTTTTAATTCCAAATTATTGAAGAATAGAATTTCTACACTTAAACCACTTGCATACTTATCTAATATTAATCCTCAAATGTGTTATTTCTAAAATGAACCTAGGATAATTCTTTAGCACTACTATCATACCTAATTTTTGCCAACAACAGAAATAAACAAAACAACAGACAATTCCAGTGCCTTGTTTGGGCAGCTCTTGTACAAATCACTAACTGAAGAGATATTAGCCTAACAAATCTTATCACTTTTGCAGTTGACTTAATCAAAGTCATTATTCACCTCTGGAAGCTTTTAAATTTAGTACCTGAAGTAACTGGTCACTATTATTGCTAAAGATGTTTATAACAATTAAAGATATAATACAAGCTTCAAATAAAACATCTCACCTATCTGAATAAAAAAAAGTACCTTAAGTGTGTGTCAAATTAGTAACCCAAAGTTGTAAAAAAATGGTTTAGGGCTGGGATTGTAGCTCAGCGGTAGTGGGCTTGCCTCACATGCGTGAGGCCCTGGGTTCGATCCTCGGCATCACATACAAAGCAATAAAATAAAGACATTGTGTCCATCAACAACTAAAAAAAAAATTTTTTAAAAAAGGTTTAAATATACTTAGTTTCTTAGATAAGACAAAAAAATCATCTCTCTCTTTCTCTCACGCACACACACACGTACACACACACACACAAGGAGTAATAAAAAGGATTATATTCTACTTCTAGGAAATATTGTAATCAATATTCCAATTTTATTATTCTACTACTTTTCACATTTCAAACTAAAAACGATACCAAAACCAGATAGATATTACACAAAAATTGAGCCCACATTTCTCAATACAGTATAAGCAAATTAAACTCAATGATACCATGGCCAAGAAGGTTTTTTCCCGGGATGCAAGCTTAGTTTAACATTCACGAGAGAAAAACTATGTGACCCTTTCAAAAGGGAAAAAAAACATAAGACTTCATGCCCATTCATGATAAAGTCAGTATGTCAGAATAGAAAAAAATTTCTTCTACCTCACAAAAGACATTTATAAAAACTTATGCCTATTCACTATGATGATAAAAGACAATGCTTTCCCCCTTAGGATCAGGATAAATATTGTTACTGAAGGGCTTAGCCAGTACAGTAGATAGAAAATAAAATGTGTTCAGTTTGAAAAGGGAGAATGCACTTTAATGAGATGATGTGTCTGTGTTCCTAAAAAATCCGTGGAACTTGTAAATAAGCTACTACATCCAACAAATGAATATAGCAAGGTCACAGAATGCAAGGCAATACACAACATATTAACAGCAAAGTTCTATGAATTCTATGAATATTCATATGAACAACAAAATTCTAAAAACCAATCCCATTTATATTCCTATCAAAAAATAAACCCAGATATCCTTAATAAGTTTAACAAAGCATGTGCAAGATCCTCAATTAAAAGTTATAAAACACTACTACAGGAAATTAAAGAACTATAGGTATGCCACATTAATAGAATTGGAAAACTCAATACACAAAAAGTTTTTCTTTTTTTTTTCCCTCAAAATTATATTCACTTTCAGGAATTTCCAAAATCCCGCCAGGTTTTTATGCAGAAATTAACTAGTTGATTCTAAAATTTATATGAAAATGTTGGAGATATGGAATAACCAAAGAAATTTTTAAAAAGAACAAAGCTGGACTTTAAGACTTACTGCTTTAAGACTGCTTGACTTTAAGATTTATTGTAGAGCTACGGGAATCAAAACAGTGTGAGATATCAGCATAGGAAAAGAGGAAGAGACATGCAAATCAATAGAATAAAATAGAATGCAAAAGTAGGCCCTCATGTATTGAGTCAATTGATTTCCGACAGAGGTGTCAAAGTAATTCTGTGGTCCTTCAATAAATGGTGCTGAAATAATAGATATCCATATTGTGGGGGAGGGGATGAACCTCAACCCTTATTTCCTTCAACTCTAAAATTAACAGGTACCACACACCTAAACACACTACCTAACGCTATCAGTCTTTCAATGCTGGATTATGAAGGGCAGCTGCCTATTTTTATAAATAAAGGATTTTTTAGGAACACAGTCATGTTTATGTATCATTTATAATTGCTTTTAAGTGACAAGAGCAGAGTTGAGTGGTTGAGGCCATATGTGACCTGCAAGGCTAAAACAAAATATTTACTATCTGGTTCTCTAAGAAAAAGTTTCTGAATCATTTTTCTAAAAGAAAACATAGTAAATAATACAGGGAATGATTTCTTGGTGGCAAAAAAAAAAATAAGAATCATATAAGAAAAAATTGGAAAACAGACAAAATTTAAAACTTCTACTTTTTGAAAAACACTGTTAAGATATGAAATGCCAGCCACAAACTGAGAGAATATATGTGACAAGGGATTTGTATCTGAATTACTTCGGAATCTCTTACAAATCAACAATAAGAAAGCAAATAAGTCGATAAAACAATGAATAATAAAGTGTACAGACACATCACAAAAGAAGATGCACACTGACAATAAGCATATGAAATAATGCTTATCATCATTAGTACTGGGAACTACAAATTTAAAATGGGATGTCACTAAAATGTCACAAGAAATTGTAATTTCAGCTACACTGAAACACTAAATGTTGATAAAGAAGAACAACAACTGTAAGTGTAATACAATGCTGCTCTACAAGGTCCACAATCACTTTGGAAAACAATTTGGCAGTTTCCTTTCTTTTCTATTTTTATACTGGGCATCCAAACCAGTAAAAAAAATTCCTCAGTATAGCAACTTCTCAGTGATTGCTAGGAAAACTCCACCATTGAGTTAAATCCCCAGGCCCCTGGCTTTCTTCAACAGTTAAATATTCATTTAACATACAACCCAGCAATCTTGTTCTTTTACATACACCAAAGAAATGAAAATACATGGTTCATTGAATACATAGTTCAAATGAAATTACATAGTTCGGTTTATTACTCATTATTTTATACTTAATGATAAATATCCATTATATAGTCAAAAACCATGAATGAGTCACAAAAGCATTATGCTAAATCAAAGAAGCCAGTCCTCCTCAAGTCCAAAAAATACATACATGTAATGCTATGATTGCAAGTATGTAAAATGATAGCAAATGTGAAAGCTAATCTTCAGTGACAAAAAGTATATAAGTAGTTGACTAGGAACAGCATGGTGCATAGGTATGGAAGGAATTGCAGATAAGCATTTAAAAAAACTTTTTCCAGTAATGGAAATATACTATATTTCGATGATGACAGTGATAACATGGGTGTATATATCTGTCAAAACTCAAAGTGTATGCTTAGAGTATAGGGTATGTAAATTATACATCAATAAATCATGTTTCTGCCTACGTGGATATATTGTATCAACTGTAATATGTGGACCTTATCTGGATCCACAAATGACTCATAATTCAATTTGACTGAATACTGACTAAACACTGGATGATGTTGGTATTATATTTAATAGGCAATGTTGTTTGGGGGAACACATTCTGAAATATTAATGGGTAAAATAATATGATATCTGGTATTTGCTTCAAAATAATGGCACTTCACCTATATTACCATTATCTCTAACGGTAGTATAAGTAAAAGACGGCTCATGAGTTGATGATTTTTGAAATGAGGTTGTACACACAGAGTTCATTAGACTGTTTGGCCTCCTTTCATATATGTTTGAAATTTCCCGTAATAAAACATTATTTTAGGTTTTTAGTCTCCCTGCAGATCTACCCTGGGCCGTCTCAAGATCACCCCATAAGGCCCATCACGCTCCTTCCATTTCTCTCCAGCAACGTACATAGATGTGACTCAGGGATAACACAATCCTATTGTCCCCTGAATGTCCTTTGGAAACCAGCCAGTAAGTTACACACAATTCTAACATGGTAAGAAAAAATGTGACGTCATGCTGGTACTCAATGAACACTAGATAAATAAATTATAAGTAAAATTAGGGGAGGTTCTGTGTGAATACTCCCGGAAGTTGAAACTGAACTTACCCTTCCCTACTACTTCTAAAAGCATGTTAATGAGCTCCCACCTCTTCCTTTGAAGGAAGACTATGGTGCTGGGAGTATAGTTCAGTGGGAGAGTGCTTGCCTAGCATGCTTGAAGCCCTGGTGCAATCTGCAGCAGCACAAAAAAATAAAATATAAAAAGGAAGACTATGACATTTGAGAACTTTCTCAGCAACACATCCTGAACTGTTCTTCAAGAAAAACAAAATTCTTATCTAGGGACACATTATTGCTGCATCTCTGCCCTATGAACAAGGTGGCTCATTTAGCTATCACCACAATAATAAACACAATAATAAAGCACATATCACCTTCCACAAAAAGACCAGAATGTGCTCCTAACCTTTTTAAACCCCTCGTTTCTTTACACACACGAATGTGTCTTTGTGTGTGTGGCTCATTACCATGCTGCAAGTGAATGGGAAATTGAAAATGAACAGCAAACAAAATAGCCTTCAAAGCTTCAAAGCAGAAATATCTAAGCTAGGTCAGTGACATCCTGATATGCATAAGAGATAACCAGCAATTCTATGCAGACCTTCTGTGTTTATTAAAGTTACTCTTTACTTCAAGCTCACACAAAAACATCACTTCTTCCAAAATGCTTTTTCATCCCCTCCACTGAAAAGAATCATCCCTGTACTTTTCCATAGGGAATTCCTCATACTTCTCTCAGGTAACCCATTTTATGCACTGCGCTCTACTTTTTTGGTTATCGTATACTGCCACATAACAAATGAAAAAGTTCTACAGGGACTCTGTCTAGAATAAAGTGAGATACTGCTAAATTTTCACAGTGAATGCTGAATAAATGCCATGGACAGGAATCAAAATCCATCCAGGACACTTTCTGGAAATAATCTTTGTTCAATGGTCAAACTAACCCGCTGGGACAGCTGGAGGTGAAGGCGCTGGTCATTGAGAGGTTGTTCTATTTCAGGGAGGTGGAGGGGGCTGGAAGGACCACACATCCACTGAATAGTGATTTCTTCATCGCAGCCAAAGTTCGATATCCTGCCAGTTTGGGGACTGAAACTTTCCTACCTCGGCTTATCTTGCTTTCTTCAAATTCACTCTTTAAAGTCTTATCAAAATCATGAGACCAGAGCTATATGTATTATAAACCTAATTAGGCTTAAGTGTCCAGTTTTTACAACATTTCTAAGTAGGCAATTCTGGCAAACTGCCTAAGGAAATTACCTAAAGAGGGGGTCTAAATCTCTAAGTCTATCATAATGTGCTGTGATTTATTTACTCATTCTAAATACTCATCTTCTCATCTAACTTTGAATCTTTTTCCTGAAGAGGGAGGCCCCCACTCCCAAACTCCATAAGGAGGTGAAGTTAACCCAAAGAGAAAAAGGTTGATATAGAACAAAAAGCTGCCTACTGTTTTGAAATGGTCTTGGAATGGTCACAAAACACCTAACACCCCCCACACACGGCCCCCAGTGGATGTCAAAAAAATCAGTGGATGTCAAAGATCCAAACGACTCAGTGTGGAATCCCATCCTTGGTCTCTAAGAGAGAGAGAGTAGTGAAAAAGCGGGATAAACCTGGCACTAGTCTGACTCAAAGACAAGGAAAGTCCTGGCTAAATTGGTTTCCACAGAAGCTGGCTGCCTCTGCAACACCAGATATTGAGCAGGGACAGGGTCCTGAGACTTCCAGGGCCACAAACTCACAGAGACACGCTCTCCTTGGAGCAACTGCAACCTCCCAGCTCATCAATTCCTGTTTTGGGAAGCACACGACTTGCCCTAGGGCCAGGGTTGGGAAAAGGTGAATGAAACAGAAGGGACAGTAACAAGAGAAAGGCAGAGAAGGGATGGGATAGAGACATACAGACGGGGCGCTGGGAAAGAAAGGGAAGGATGGTGCTGAGGCACCTTTAGGCGCCCCTCCCCGCCCAAAGGAGTAAACAACAACCAGGGCCTAGGTGAGGTGAAGTGTGTTAAGAAAAAGTAAATATGGAACACGAGATGTGAGTTTCTTTACCTCAGTACTAGTCAGAATGAAATTTCAGGAAACCGTCACCAAACGTCCAAAAAAGATCCCAGTGGGAAAGAGGGAGGGGCAGAGGGGAGGAAGGAAACCAAGGAGGAACAAGTTCCCAGTGGGAAAGAGGGAAGGGAAGAAGGGAGGAAGGAAACCAAGGAGGAAAAGTGAAGTTCGCCTTCAAATATCGCCCGCTCTACCGCGCCGACCCACTCGGACTGCTCGCCAAGGTAGGTCCTGAACGTTTCCACAGCACCGGCTCCTCACGTCACCGCTTGTGACGTCCCGGCTCGTGGAAGCCCATCGGCCAGGTTCCCTCCTCCTGGAGGACCCTGCCCCGCGCACAGCCTCCATTGGGGCTGATGTCACAGCATGACTGCCTGGACCTGGAGGGGCACTGGCGGGCTCTGCAGTAGGGAACCCGTCTGGCGCAAGAGCGAGCACCGCCATCCCATGCCACACTCCTGGCAGGGCTCCATCATGCCTCCGGGCCACAGATGCCTACCCAAAGCTCAGGGCTAAGACAGCATCAGCCTTGGCCTGGAGGTCCCTGCTCCCATCTCCCAAACAAGGCCCTCAGACACCTGGCCAAGGCACCTCCAGCACCCAGCTGGCTGCAGAAACCAAGCCCCACCCCCCATGCAAGCCCTGGCTCGTGGGGGCGGAGCCGGGTCCCAGGCAGGTGGGGATGGACCCTCCAGGGAGGGTTGCAGGCTGTCAGCTGCTAGGCTGCCTGACCCAGTCTCCACCATCCCTGGATGCAGTGGCCAAGGCTTAGCAGAAGGAAAGACTTAGAGAAAAGTCACCTGATGCCTGCATCAGGCTAATGAGCGATCTCAGGTGAGCAATCGAGACTTCTGAGGTGCTTTTTGGACCAATTTATCCCCCTTTTCCAACCCCTGTGAGGGGAAGAACCTCTGAAGCAGTACTATGGAGGTAACATGCAACACCACATGGCCCAGCACCCTTCCAGAGCAATGTGCTGCATGTGACAGACAAGAGACAGTCATGGACAGAGAAAAGGGAAGCACTGCTTAGCTCTTCCCTTTTACAGGTAACATACTGCCCTCCCAAAAGGTAGGAGGCCAATTTTCTCTTGAAAAAAGAGTGTGCAAAAAATAAACAGAGACACACATTTCATCAGTCACTAGGGCTTAACTTTAAACCATCTCACACTTGAACTCACCCCTTCAGAGAAAACAATTCAAATTGAATCCAGCCCACTACTCTGCCCAGGATAGAGGGTAGCGTTGTCCTTGCAGGACTATCTTACTTTCTCCATCTGCACTCTCAAAATCCACCTCAGAGAAAACGACTATGGAATGATTATACAAAGTAATGCCCCCTCCGCCCACCCAAAGCACAAGAGCTCCTGGATCACGCTACTCACTGGAACAAACAATGCCATTTATCTCAGTGCAGGAACGGTCAGAAAAACAGAAACATGGAGTGTGTCTGGGTACAGCACACTAGGGTAGAGAAAAATGACCACATAGGGAGAAACCAAAAAGACCCAGGGAAGTGTGAGAAGTGGAAAGAAAATGGGGGTGTACACATCCGGAGAGAGATGAAATGATAGAAGGCACTAACAGGCGAAGGCAAAAAGAGAGAAAAGGAGGAAGAGACTCCCTACTTAGAAAAAAGAGGACAACATGATAGAGCCAACAACCTGGGGTAGTAAGATAGGACAAATCACTACCCGACAGAGAACAGGACACTTCTTAAATATTTGAACCATTATAGCAAAAATACTATTGAGGAAATAAAACAAACTTGGTCCCTTGGGTATACTTGGAAAAGACAGAAATGAGGCTCTTTGCTTATCCTATGAGTTCCATGCTGAATTTTTCAGACTCACAACTGATCCCTTCAAACCCCAAACATGACAATACCAAGGTTGAGCCACAAATACCCAGGAAACCTCCAAACCCAACTTCCTTTTAACTACACTGAAAAATAAAGTCACCAAACACTCTCACCATGGAAACTTATGATGCCTGAATTAAAGCAAACTAATAAGAAGAAACAAGGCATCAGAAGCTGTAGTGGAGCAACCACAATTAAATCATAAATAAGGTTCGGGGAAGGAAATGTAAAGAAGTTCCCTTACATGTACAAATGTAAAGAAATGGTGACTGCAATGGCCTGGCGGTGTTAGGGAGAGAAAAGCAAATAGAGACAGAGGCATGAAGAGGAAAGAAAAGTATAAAGGGAAAAGAAAGAGAAGAGAATGAAGTAGACCGAATGAGATGGGGAAGATACAGAGAAAACTGAGGGCAGGGAAGGAGAAAATAAGATAGAGATAAGATAGACAAGTAGGTGACAAAGAGAGACACCACTCATTGATAGAAAAGAGAAGGAGAAGCACTTCTCACATGCAAAATGTTCTGGTGGAAATGAAGCCAATTAGTCCTTAAATTACCTGGAAATGACAAATAAGAACCTGACTACAATTATTTTTCAGACTTGATTTATTAACATTTACCCATTAAGCCTTAAACATAACTACCAAAATCAATCACATGAATAGTGCTGAAGACAGCTACAAACAAATATTCCTTCAATATCACTAGAGGAATGATGCACCATGTACAACTCATGAAACCACTAATGACTCAAAACTGAAGGATACCAATGGAAGAAGACAAAAGGATTCGGAAGGTCAGTCGCTAGGTAGGGGGCACAATCAGAGGTTCGAGGAAGCAAAGTTCGCCCCTGTATCTGCTCCAGATTATTCTCAACACCTTCCACAACAGATGTGCCTTGAAAGCATCTTCAAACAGCCAAGCATTACATGTCAAATCTGACACAGAGAAGGTGCTCGATGAATTAATATTCCCCAGTTAAATTATAAGTAAGGTTGTCTCAGAGAAATTTGGATGTCTCTCATTCTCAGTCCTCCTCTCCAATCTTTTAAAAAATAGATTATCTGCCATCCTTCATGCAGATGATGATGGCATTTAGAAACACACACAAAAATGGTAGTTTGCTTTTACATTATCGATTTATTTAGGTATAGGGATTGGACCCAGAGGTGCTTTACCATTTAGCCATCCTCAGCCCTTTTTTTTTCCACTTTGAGACAGGGTCTCACTAAGTTGGTCAGGGCCTCGCTAAGTTGTTGGGACTGGCCTTGAACTTATGATCCTCCCCACTCATTGGGATTACAGGCATGCAGCACAGCTTCCAGCTAATTTTTAAATTCAAAGGATTCTTTTATTAATCTCCCCTGATTTGTGTTAAAAGTAATTTTATATCATGCAAACCAATTTTAAGCAGGAAAACTGCATTACTGAAATACTTTTCTGCAAGTCCAAAATACGTGGTTCATAATAAAATTGTAAAGTGCCTCTCCAAAAGCAAAAACCATCATTGCATCTACTGCAGAAGTCCAACATCGTCAGTTGTTCAACAGGTCTCAGAAAAACACTTCTGGAAACAACTTACACTCAAAAAGAAATTACTTCTGTGTTTACCATTTTATTTTATTGTCTCTAGTACTTTTTGCTTCTCAAAAGGACATTCACATCCTCTCTCTGTTGCTTTTGAGTCAGCCATTCTGTACAGCCTTAACTTAAATATTTCTAAAATCTTGTTCATGTGTTTCTTCAAAGTATCTGTGGTTCCAGACTACATGATCTTTTAATCTGCAGTGGTGACATCATCCATATTGTTAATTTTGTACTTTAGGTGACCTACTTTTCACAGCACAACATAGGTCTGCTATGAAAACCTTTGACAAGGTCAGGAGACCTGGGATTTTGTTGCCTCGGGTTTTTTCATTGTGTGGGTTTGGTTTGGTGTTTCTTTTTCTTTTTTTTCTTGTCACAAATAAGGAAGTTCTACTGATATCTTGTGGGTAGGGGCCAAGGATGCTACTAAAGAGCCCACATGCATGCACAGGAGAGGCCCCACTCTCAACAAAGAATTATCAGCCCCAAATGGTTAACAGTGCCAAAAGGTTGAGACCTATTCTAGATCCAACTACTACTTTGTAAGCTTGAGGACAAAGAAAAATATTAAATTATGCCACACAATACACCCAACAAAACATGGACTGTGGGCCATTTGAATGGACAGACAACACAATTTCTTCAACAAATTAAGCTGCAAGAAAGCAGGTGGAACAAGAAATCTCTACATTAAAAATACCTAAAAAAAATATCAAGTGCAAGAATTAATAAGATCAGACTTACCTTCCACTGTAGTAAACAATAGAAAAATGTACAAAATAAATACTGTTTTCAAACACTGAAATACAGCACAGGATTGTAATCCCTGAGAGAATCATAAGCAAATGATGGGAGCCTTACAATCTCCCCAAATTTCTGCCTAAAGGCACAGACCAGGAACAGAAAGGGGAAACCCATGCAGAGTGTGGCAGTCTTGCTAAGAGACAGGGATCACAGTTCCAGGGAACTGGAGTGGTTAGATTCCATAGAACAGATACCAGAGGAGAACATGAAAGGAGGAAGAGCTCCAGGAATTCACATAGGGAATTCTTCAATTCTCTTGCTGAATATCAGGGTACACATGTGAAGAGCAAAACTCCATAAAGATGGGCAAAGAATCTCAAGGGGGCTCTAGGTGTACAATTCCCAGGTCCCCCAAACACTTGGGAGACCTATGAGTTCTCATTTGCCAGACCAGAGTGACCCACTCAACACCCACCCAAGCGGAGATCTCAGAAACACATGCCCTGTGGTACCTCTAACCTAGCAGTAAGGAAAACCACCTCGACAAAGTTCCAAAACAAGCACATCTTGTAATTCCTTCTCAAACTTGGCATTCACAAAACACACAGTAGTAAAATGCAGGACGATGGTGTAAAGGAGGAGGAAATCAAAGTATGCAGGAAGCTTCTTATATGTGAAATAGCATAGTATTCTTCAAAGATAAACTATAAACATTTTAAAGTATATGTTAAAATTTCCAGCAGTACGATTAATAAGACAATAGCAACCATGAATAGAATTTCAAGATCCTAATCCAAAGACAGCAGCACAAGAAAAAGAAGCCGATATTAGATAGGACAAATGAGAAACAGCCAAGTGGCAGCCTTAAACCCACTCATGTTGAAGATTAAATATACTTTCAATGCCCTTACAAAGAGGCAGATATTCTCACATTGAGTAAAAGAATAAGATCTGACCACCTACTGCATATAAAAAAGTCTTGCAAAATAAAGACACATATATTGAAAGCAAAACAACAGAAAAAGATATGCCATACAAACACTAACCATAAGAAAGCTAAAGTGGCTCTATTACAACAGATAATAAATTTTACCAACCATGAAAGGTAACCTTTCACAATAATAAATGAGACATTTTTGGGGCTGGGATTGTGGCGCAGTGGTAGCGTGCTCGCCTGGCACGCGTGTAGCACTGGGTTCGATCCTCAGCACCATGTAAAAATAAAATAAAGATATTCTGTCCACCTACAACTAAAAAAATAAAAAAAGTAAATAAATGAGACATTTTCATTCTGAAGTCTTAATGATCCTAAAAGTATATGCACCTACAATTAGAGGTCTGGCATATATAAGGTAAAACCTGACAGAAATATCAGGGAAAACAGAAAAATCCCCAGTGTTCCTTAAAATATCAACAATTCTGTCAGTAATTAACACAACACATGGCCAAAGATTATTACGGATAGAGAACATTTTAACACTACTACCTACCTATTTGACCTGACAGACATTTGCAGAAAATATCACCAAACAATGGCGTTCTTTTCAAATGCATATAGAATATCCACTACAAGAGACCACATGTAGGAACATAAAACAAGTCTTAATGAATTTAAGAGGAATGAAATCATACTGTGTATGTTCTCTGACCCAAACAAAATTAAATTCAAAATCCATAACAGAAAGAGCTCTGTGGAACCCACAAATATTTGGAAATTATAAAACATCTTTTAAATAACCCATGGGTCAAATTTCCACAAGAGACACTTTAAAGTACTCTGAATGGAATGAAAATAAAAACACATTTCAAAATATGGAGGGTTTACAGTAAAAACTATAGTGAGAGAAACATACAGTTTTAAGATGTTGTATTTTAAAAAGAAAGTGTCTGGGACTGGGGAAGTACCTCAGTGGTAGAGCACTTGCCAGCATGCTCAAGGGTCCAGTCTCTAGTATGGCAAATAAATAAATAAATAAATTTTAAAAGGGTCTAAATCAGTAATTCCAAACTTTCTACAAAAGTCTCCTGCTCATCCCTGTTGGACAGACAGCTGCATCTTCTTGTCTCATGAAGTGCTACTGCATCTCCAACATATGGCGGTGAATTGAAGTAGATAGACTTGGCCATATTGGGTACCTGTCCACCAGATCTGTTTTTAACTCTGGCAAAGTGGATGTTGTTGCCATCAGTGACCCCTTCATTGACCTCAATTGCATACCTACCCGTTCCAGTATGATTCCACCCATGCCAAGTTCAATGACACAGTCAAGGCTGAGAACAGGAAACTTGTCATCGATGGAAAGTCCACCTCCATTTTCCAAGAGTGAGAACCCACCAACATCAAATGGGTCGATGGTGCTGAATATATTGTAATTTCTACTGGTAACTGCACTACCATGGCGAACCTAGAAAACAGAGAAAATTAAATCCATGTAAAAAGAAAGAATGATTAAAAAATAAATCAATGTAACCCCAAAGCTAATTGCTTCAAAACATCAATTCAATTGGTACATATCTAGCTAGACTGTATGTTTAGTCTTGGAATCACAAATATTTTTAACAATTTTTTCCCTAAGTGCAATGTCTTAAAAAAGCAAGGGCCATTCCCATTCTAATGTGCTATAATAAGTAATTCATAAGGATAATGACAAAAATGTTAGTTTAGTGCATATCAGTAAGAAACAAACATTAATTTACAGAACAAGATTTAACAAAGCAAACAATGAAGCCTTTGCCATGATTCAGGAGCACATTACAATATCTCATACACACCAGGAGTCCACTTACAAGTCAGGCATGCATGGGTAAATGGTCATTACACAGAAGCAGAAATCAAAGACATTAATCAATGTCTACATAGTAGCTTCAAGTTATAAATCTGTAGTATGCATAAGGGACCAAGGGTTTCTAGCACATGCCTTCGTTCACATTTTTAAGGTAGTCTAGACTTCAGGGTGGTTACAAACAGGTACTTTTTTTTAAAATTTTTTTTTGTAGATGGACACAATGTCTTTATTTTATTGCTCTGTATGTGGTGCTGAGGATCGAACCCAGGGCCTCATGCTTGCGAGGCAAGCGCTCTACCACTGAGCCACAATCCCCGCCCCAAACAGGTACTCTTATATTAACATTTACGATAACAATCATATACTGACATTGAATGAAACATTGTTCCTTAGTGTTCACTACAGAAATTATTTCTAGGGCATATTGTGGATATTCTGTCTACATAACTTAACAATCAAAGCTGCCTGACAATCATTCCTCTATTACACCAATATCATAGATATAAAACACCACTGGTGAGGAAACTTGTGGGAATTAAGCATGAGAATCCCATCATCTTCTCTAGGTTAAAGATTTGCCTGCAGAGTCCAGATTTTCTGCTTTATGTTTAATTCAACTGGATCAGATTTCCATCTCAGCAACCCAGCCACAAGGGGTTTGATGGCTTATTGCCTATTTGACTTCCCTCCTCAAACTTCAGAAGTTAACTTCCTAAATACTTCCCTTTTGACCTGCAGGATTTCTGCAGTCACTTTCCACTTACCCTGACCAAATCGGAGCTGATTTGGGAACTCCACTCATTCAAGGTCTTTTGGATACAATCTCGAAGAGCTGGTATTAATTCTTCTTTGAAAGTCTTGTAGAACTCAGCTGAGAATCCATCTGGACCTGGGCTTTTCTTGGTTGGAAGGCTCTTTTTTTAAGTAATTTTTTTAAAATATTTTGTTTTAGTTGTAGATGAACACAATATCTTTATTTATTTTATGTGGTGCTGAGGATCAAACCCAGTGCCTCACGTATGCGAGGCAAGCGCTTAACCGCTGAGCCATAGCCCCAGCCCCGGTTGGAAGGCTCTTGATGGCATCTTCTATTTCCTTGCTTGAAATTGATCTGTTTAAGTTGTGTATGTCCTCTTGGTTCAGTTTGGGTAGGTCATATGCCTCTAGAAATTTGTCAGTGTCTTCAGGGTTTTCTATTTTACTGGAGTATAAATTTTCAAAATAGTTTCTAATTATCCTCTGTATGTCAGTAGTGTCTGTCATGATATTTCCTTTTTCATCACGAATTTTAGTAATTTGGGTTTTCTCCCTCCTCCTTTTTGTTAGGGTGGCTAAGGGTTTGTCAATTTTGTTTATTTTTTCAAAGAACCAGCTTTTTGTTTTGTCAATTTTTTGAATTGTTTCTTTTGTTTCAATTTCATTGATTTCAGCCCTGATTTTGATTATCTCCTGTCTTCTAGTTCTTTGGGTGTTAATTTGTTCTTCCTTTTCTAGGGCTTTGAGTCGAAGAGTCAATTCATTTATTTGTTGGCTTTTATTTCTTCTAATGTATGAGTTTAGTGCTATGAACTTTCCTCTTAGCACTGCCTTCATGGCATCCCAAAGATTTTAATATGTTGTATCAGAGTTTTCATTTGCCTCTAAGAATTTTTTTAATCTCTTCCTTGATGTCTTCTGTTATCCATGCATCATTCAATAGCATATTATTTAGTTTCCAGGTGATGGAGTAGTTTCTGCTTTTTTTTTTAAATATTTTTTTAGCTGTATATGGACATAATGTCTTTATTTTATTGCTTTGTATGTGGTGCTGAGGATCGAACCCAGGGCCTCACGCATGCGAGGCAAGCACTCTACCACTGAGCTACAATCCCAGCCCTAGTTTCTGCTTTTTAATCTGTCATTAATTTGTAATTTTATTCCATTGTGGTCAGATAGGATGCAGGGTAGAATTTCTATTTTTTTGTATTTGCTAAGACTGGCTTTGTGATATAACATATGATCTATTTTGGAAAAGGACCCATGTGCAGCTGAGAAGAAAGTGTATTCACTTGTTGATAGATGGAACACTCTATATATGTCTGTTAAGTCTAAATTATTGATAGTTTCATTAAGATCTATGGTTTCTTTATTAAGATTTTGTTTGGAAGATCTATCCAATGGTGAAAGAGCTGTGTTAAAGTCTCCAAGTATTATTGTGTTGTGGTCTATCTGGTTCTTGTTTTTGAGAAGTATTTGTTTGATATATGTAGAAGCTCCATTATTTGGGGCATAGATATTTATGATTGTTATGTCTTGTTGATGTATGATTCCCTTAAGAAGTATGAAATAACCTTCTTTATCTCTTTTCACCATCTTTGGTTTGAAGTCCACTTTATTTGATATGAGGATGGAAACTCCTGCTTGTTTGCAGGATCCATGTGAGTGAAATGTTTTTTCCCACCCTTTCACTTTCAGTCTGTGGATGTCTTTTCCTGTGAGATGAGTCTCTTGAAGACAGCATATTGTTGGGTCTTGTTTTTTAATCCAGTCTGTCAGTCTATGTCTTTTAATTGGTGCATTTAGGCCATTTACATTCAGGGTTATTATTGAAATATGATTTGTAATTCCG